>APFE030273376.1:238820-253752 GCA_000404065.3 Pinus taeda | reverse complement strand
TGAGATAGAGAGACAAATAAGGAGATATGGAGGGAGGTATAGATAAAGATGGCAGGGGGGGAGAGGGAATAAGAAAAAGATAGAGAAAGGGACGGAGAGAGGGAAGGAGATAGACATAGAATGGAAGGTTGAGAGAGATGGAAGAAGAAAGAGACACACTAGAGACAAATATAGGCATAGAAGTTAGATCTAGAAAGTCATGAATATTTTGGTTTTTCACTAAAATAGATGTATTGATTTTAGTGTAGTTGTTGATTTCTAATCATATTTGATCGCTTGCACTAGATGCATTGATTTCAGTGTAGATGTTGATTTCTAATCATATTTAATACCTTACACTAGATGCATTGATTTCAATGTAGATGTTGATTTCTACCCATATTTGATTGTTTGCACTAGATGCATTGGTTTTAGTGTAAATATTGATTTCTAATCGTATTTGATCGTTTGCACTAGATGCATTGATTTCATTGTAGATGTCGGTTTCCAATCATATTTAATACCTTACAGTAGATGCATTGATTTCAGTGTAGATGTCGATTTTATTTAATACCTTACACTAGATGCATTGATTTCAGTGTAGTTGTTGATTTTTGTTCCTATTTGATTGCTTGCACTTGATGCATTGGTTTCAATGTAGATATTGATTTCTAATCATATTTTATTGCTTGTAGTAGATGCATTGATTTGATTGTAGATGTTGATTTCTAACCTATTTGATTGTTTGCACTACATACATTGATTTTAATATATATGTTGATTTCTAATCCTATTCGATTGTTAGCACTAGATGCATTGATTTCAGTGTAGATGTTGATTTCTGATTTGATGAAACTAGATGTATGATGTACAATAATTTCAAAGGAACCAGATTAATAATGTGCATTAGTTTCATTGTACGCACATCTTTGCCCCCTCCATCTATATCTCGATCTCCCATTGTCTCTCCTTCTTTATTTCTCTATATAACCCCCCAAACATACACACTCTCTCCATATCTATCTATCTCTCTCTCTCCCCCCTCCCTTTTCCACTCCCTCTCTTTATCTTCCCCTTCTCTCTCTCTCCCCCCTCCCTTTTCCACTCCCTCTCTTTATCTTCCCCTTCTCTCTCTCTCTCTTACACCTCTCTCCCTATCTATATCTCTTCCTCCCTCCCTATCTTTGTCTCTCTCTTCTTCCCTCTCTCCTTCCCTCCATATGTATCTCTATTTCACCCCAAAAACATACACACTCTCTCTCAGTGTAATCATATAAACATTATTGATGATGTGAATTGACTTATGTGTTATAGTAATTCAACCATAAATAAAATACTTGAATTTTCATCATAAAGAAAATGTTGACTTACCTGAAATGTCTTCTTCCTAAAACTGTAAACTATTTGTAATTGGGTACATTCTTATTATTCCCATTTTCGATCATTCAACATTTCCTAAAACTGTAAACTATTTGTAATTGGCTACATTCTTAGTATTCTCATTTTCCATCATTCAACATCATTAGTCACTTTGCATTCAAATGTGGTAATAGAAAATAACTAATAGGTGTGACAATAAGAACAATAGAAGAAATAGTTTCATATTGATTGCAATGAAGATTGTTTATAATTGACTATATTCTTATTATTAACATTTTCTATCATTCAACATTGTTACATTGTAACTTTGCACTTAAAAATTTATTTCATCATTCAAGTTAATAAGAGTCTCTCTCATCTCAACAAATTGAGGTAACTAAGCAAAGTTAAAATTAAATTGACCAAGTTAGTATTAAACATATTTAGCATATTTAAAATGATCAAAATAATTAGATGTTCAACAAATTTTGTATACCCGCACATGAGTGAAACCAACCTAGATCCATCTTAACCCCGCATCTATCAAGTGTCAAGAGGGATCAAATCTCTTGAGATGCAAACCTTTCCTCAAGTTTTGCACTAGAAAAAGAGGTTTGCACCTCGAGAGATTTGATCCCTCTTGGCACTTGATAGATACGGGATTAACATGGATCTAGGTTGATTTATAAAATTATAATTTAATTAGTTTTTATAAAAAAATAAATAAATATAATAACATAAAATGTATCATGAAATATGTGTTTTGATGTTTATTGTAGATTGATGTCTATCGACATTTATCAGTGATTTAATTTAGATGGCTATATTAATTAATGACTCTTTCACAACTAAGATACTAAGAATCTATTTCTTAGTGTTAATTAAATATACCGCCAAATTAAAAGTAAAAGTCGAGGCCATACTACATTACCATATCATATGCATATATGCTTGTGGTTATGTCTATGCAGGAGGTGTATTATGTGTTTATTATATTACCATATGTGTATATGTTTGTGGTTATGTTTATGCAAGAAATGTATTGTGTTTTTTTATAATTTTGAATAAAGAAGAAAGACATTAATTGTCTTGGTTTTATACTAAATATTATAAATATAAGTTGTATTCATGTATTGATAGATTTGAATATCTCACCCAGTGGGAATTAAATCCCACACAAAATAATTGGTCTATACCTCATGGATCAAACAATAATTGATTTTAGTGACCCCAAAACAAATAACAACTTCACTATTAATTTTAATCTATTCATCTCCTCCTAAGATGGGTTAGTTGGCACAATGGAATGTTATCCCCTCCATCTGGTTTGAAATCCCCTCCATCTAGTTTGAAATCCCACATTGGGACATCTTTGGCCTGTTATGATAAGGCTCAAAGAGTATCCCACATTGGGACATCTCCTTTACTATTAACTTTACTCTCTTCATCTATGGTAAGATGGATTAGTTGGCACAATGGAATGTTATCCTCTCCATCTAGTTTGAAATCCCACATTGGGACATCTTTGGCCCGTTATGATAAGGCTCGAAGAGTATCCCACATTGGGACATCTTTGTCATGTTATGATAAGGTTCAAAAGCTCAAAGAGTAAGCTCCCCCATCTTAAAATCTTGGCTCGTGCTAAATCATAAATTCTTGGTATATCTAAGTTCCAAGTTATTGGATATACTCTTAGTATCAAAATGACAACCTCTAGATTTAATCTTAAATTTCCTCTAAATTACTCTAATATATTACCCATTCACACTAAATTTAAAAAAAATAATAATAATAAAATTAAATTAAATTAATTTAAAAAATTAAAAATAATAATAATAAATTACGGAATACAGCCATAATAAGAACACCACAATCATAAAAAAATAAAAATAATAAATTAGGGAATACAGCCATAATAAGAACACCACAATCTTAAAAAATAATAATAATAAATTACGGAATACAGCCATAATTAGAACACCACGATCTTTAATTACTTAAAGCCATCGTAAGGATGGAATCCAAATCAACCTGCGTGTGTAGGCCTCCCGTTAAATCATCCTCACTTCAAAGCTAACAAATATTAGGAACCTGAATCTGGGGTTTACTCGTACACTGCTTGTGCAGGCCTTAAAAGGCAAATTACAAAACCCTTACTGTAATCGCCGTTGCCGGGGATCTAACCCGGGTCACCCGCATGACAGGCGGGAATACACACCACTATACTACAACGACAATTATGAAAACCCATTTGCTCACTTTAAAAGTCGTTGAAAATTTCAGAAAAACCATTGTTCACTTTGAAAGTCGTTATGAAAAACCATTGTTCACTTTGAAAGTCGTTATGAAAAACCATTTGCTCACTTTGAAAGTCGTTGAAAATTTCAAAAGGCCGGAATACTCACCACTATACTACGACATTCAATGCTTATTTTTAAAGTAAGGCACAGACAGTTACCATGGACTCAGATGCACGAGTGTCAACGCCAACAACGAACTGATTAGTAGAGGGAACTTCTAACCTCTTTTTGTACTCTATCCCATCACCGCCCAGACTGTAGTAATTTCGGTCATCTTTCTCTATTATTATAGCTTATTTATATTCACGGTACCCATGTGGGATAAAGTACGTTTATCTTCGTTATTATTATTCCTGACTCCCGAAATCTTAGCTTATCTTCATTATTATTAATTCTTTTTATCAAGGTCTACAATGTAAGTCAAGACAAAACAAGTGGAGAGGGATAAAATAAGTGTAATTATTAAATCTCATAGAAAATGGAGAGGGAGTATTAATGGCGGTACTTCTTGAGTATGAAAGGTCGATAGATCAAATTTTAAGGGCAAGGTTATATATCGTTGTAATAAGTTATTTTTATATTTATAGGTTAAGAATTTAAATTAGTTATACTTTATATTTATAAGTTAAGAATTTAAATTATATTATGTTTTTTTATTTGAAATTTTTTTATAATAATAAATTATTTTTATTTTATAAAATTTTTAAAATTGTTTTTATTTAGTTAAGAGTTTGTTTTATTTGGATTTAAGGAAAATGGGGAACGTTTCAAGATAGTATCTAGTTAAAGTGAAAACCTGTTAATGAGATTGGTTAATTGTCCAAGATTTAGAGGTATTTGGCTGAAGTGAAAATTTGCCCCTAAACACCACCGCCGAAGTAATTTCAGGTCACATGATTTTCCTTCAATAAATTAACCTACATTGGTGAATTGCACCCAATGACACTGTCCTAAGTACTAAATTATAATAGATTTTGTCATTCTAAAAAAAAAAAAAATAATATATATATATTGTATATTCTTTTTTAAAAAATCTTTAATTATATTTTTTAAACTAATATTTTCACTTCATTTTATTATTTTCTATTGTTTTTTAAAATAAAAATTACAAACATACAAATTAATTATTACAATAAATCGATCTTCCAATAAAGGGAAAAACTATACATAAATTTTAAATAAAACAATTTAAAATTTCGAGCAACACAAACTTTATAAAGCTATTTATAAACCAATAAACCATTCTACTCTTAAAAAAACCCAAAAATATAACTTTAAATAAATATAGAAAATATCTATTTTTATTTTTACCTAAATTTTATTAGTATCCAAATCAACCACTTAAAAATTAAATACTATTACACCACACTTATTTTATTAGAAAATTATAAAATTACAATTACTTTTTTTGTAATGGAAAAAATTATATTATAATCATAATAATATCTTAAACAATTAAAAATCATATTAATTTCACATGACCAAACAAATATCAATAAATTTTTACTGACACTGGCCCAAAACAAATAACAACTTCACTATTAATTCTTTCGTCATTCTCTATGCTGCAATTCTTTAACTAATTAACAACTTCACTATTAATTCTTTCGTCATTCTCTATGCTGCAATTCTTTAACTAATTAAAACCGTTTCCAGGAAAGAATCTGAATCTTGGTTTACAGTAAAATGAATAATTAGAAAATACAAGTGAGAGTCGTGGACTCAGGTGCAACTGTCTCAGCTTGATCTTGGTCTTGGTTTACAGTAAAATGAATAATTAGAAAATACAAGCGAGAGCCAAGGTGTAACGCCTTAGAGGAATGCGACGGGTGGGCGCCGGGCGACCAGGCAGGCGCGCACGACGGGCGTGTGCCAAACGGGCGCACAAAGGTACCGTCGCACAAAATGCGACATTACTCCGGCAGACTTGTGACGAAAGGTGCGAGCGTATACTTGGTGGAAAATGCGAGGGTGTTAGATCGTTTATACCTTTTGAGCGTGCAATGGATTGGTTGTGAGGCCGACTCACATGAAGGGCAAGACGACCACTGTTTGAGGGCGTTCGAAGGGTGTTACGACCGATTTTGGGGGTCGGCCAAGGGGCTGCCGCCCACCCCTCACCATGTTACATCGCATATAAGTATATGAGCGTGCAAGCTCATTTGGGGCAACGAATCACTCGCTCTTCACAAGGATTCAAGGGACAAAGTGCACAGTTATGGAGGGTAATGCGCATATCTCATGCGCTTAGAACTCAAGAGGATTGTACGCACGGTGGAGACTTGGAATTAAGCCGAAGGTTATGCAGTGGTGGTTCTGAGGTACGGTTTTGATGCATATTTGGCAGAGAGTTACAGGTGACTCATGGGAGTATCATTCTTTGTACGAAAGAGCATAAAACTGTTGTAAAGGCAGATTTCCTATCTTGTAAATTTGGTTAAGTGTTAGCTTTGGATTCTGCGAGGCACACTTGTACATTATATTGTAAAACTGATATTCTTAATAAACGGTTGGGCAGACTCACATCACGGGGAGTTGCCCCTCCCCTTTATACTTGTTGCAGTTGTTGTTCTTGTTTTATAATTGTGATGGTTAATGAATGAGTATGGGCTTCATAAGTATAAAGGATGAATGAATGTTTTACTTGGTTGCGAAAAACAAACTAAGTATCGGTTGTGAATTAGGCGTAGTCCGCACACATAAGTATTGTTAAAAAGAAAGTGTGGGGTGGTGTCGCACCTCACCGGCACGGTTGGAAGACCACCGTAGGCTTGGGGGCGTGACAGTTGGTATCAGAGTTAGTCTAAAGACTTGGAGGAGTCTTGCAAGACTGGGTTGAGCAGGGTTGCTCGTGACAGTGAAGTACAAGGCATGGCAAGTTTGGAAGAAGGTGAAGGGAAGCTCTTGCTTACCTTATACAGGTTGAAGCGGTTGAAAAAAGAGAATCCCTGGATTCGAGAAGAGCTTGCTGTCTTGGAGAGGAATGTTGAAGATGAGCTTCTTCAACTTGGTTGGACAATGGAGCAAGTTGAAGTTGCAGATTGTGCTACCAAGGAAGAGGAAGTCTTGATGACCGAAGATGTTGCAGACATGACCGTGATGGAGGATGAACTTGAGCTTGATCAAGTTGGACCAGGATCGGGCAGTTTGCATACATGTATGGATGAGGGTACTCTCATGGAGGAACCTCATAATGATGTAAGTATTGTTGATACATGTGTTTCATTTGGGCATTTGGTAGATGGACCGTGTGCAGGGAAGGGCAAAGCCAGTTTTTCGATGCTATGGAGCATCTTACCATGGATGTTTATGATGAGACCTTGTATGGAGAAACAAGGATTGTTGATTGTTGCAGGACTTGTTGGGGTTGTTTGTGACCTTGTGGTAGAAGGCACAAAGGCCCGTGACAAGGGTGGAACTTGATGATCGTTGTGGAGAAGTGAGTTGTGCTTTAGCCACGTGGCTAAGTGCCCGGCATGACTCATGGATAGTTTGAAGGGCACACATTTGAGTTGCTTGGGTGGACTTCTCATGGCCGATACCAAGAGCAAGTCTTGGTGGACACTTAGGTGGAAGAGCTATGATGGAGAGACTCATGTGATGATGATGTTTTGGGTGGACTTCTCATAGTCTTGGTGGACACTTAGGTGGAGGAGCTATGATGGAGGAAACTCTTGACATGATGATATGGTTGGGTGACCGAGTTCACTAAACCGAAAATTGCAGCTTGGATAGGGATGACCGATGGTTGTGATGAGCCTACTTGGGTGGACTACATGACAACTTAGTCATGGACATTAGGTTGGAGACATGGAGCATGGCAGTCTTATGCAGGGACATATTGTGGGTGCACTTGTGGAGATGTCACTTATGGACATCCGATGAGGTGTACCAAGGCATGGATGTTGTGCAGATGGATTTGCTTATGTGACATGGAGACTTATACTTGTGAGACTATGGGGAGGTTGTACACTCTTGTGCAACAAAGCCATGGACTTGGATGGAGTTGTGAGCAGACTATGGGGCATTCTTACTACATGGAGAGTTGAGGCATCTTGCAAAGACCTTTGGGTGGAGACTTGTATGCTTGCTGAGATGTTGGTTGGGGATGGCTTATGGAGCTCATGATGACATGAGATTGTTGTGACTTCTAGGGGACTTCATATATGGTGGACTTAGAGGATCTGATGCATTGAGGGGCTGAGGTCAGAGACTTTGGTGCAGGATGGGGTGCACACTTTCAAAGTTCATGTATGGGCATGACTTGAAAGAGTGACTTGATGTGGAGGATCGGTATGAGGCACTTTGAAGTGATGGAGTTGCAATGATGATGACACCTTGGTGACTACACTTGGGTATGGGTTGAGCCGAGACTCAACTACTTTTCACACATGGGAGCTGATTGATCTTTGATCATGGGCAGCACATGGAGACATGAGAAAGGTGTTCTCTTGAGGCACTTGACTTGGTGATGAGGTGCTCTCTTGGGACACTTGACACTTGATGGAGAAGTGTTCTCTTAGAGCACTTGGATGACTTGAGGGATGGCACATTGCAGATGCGATGGAGGTAGCTTCATGGACATGGATGTGGCAAACCGAGAGCTGGAGATTGATGAGATGGTCTCTTCCTATTGAGGAGGCACACATATGGATGATGTTGGGATTGATGTGGCTGGTTTCATATAGCACATTGGTACCAAACATCATGGACATGTTGCAGATGAGATTAGGACTACTTCATGGACCTGAGCATGGTTTGCTTATGGATGGATTCTTGATCGAGTTCAGGATGTGACAGGGATGCTTTGAGGAACAACTGATGGTGGCATGAGGATGTGCATTCTCATGGTTTGGGCGTGATGGTTGGATTGATCACCCAACTAGTTCAGACATGGGGGCTAGCATGTACATGAGGTGTTAGCATTGTGTTGGAGTATCATGGCAGCGGGTTCACATGGGAACGACACATGATGGGGTCAACATGATATGTTGCAATAAGCATGTAGCTTGAGATGGAGGGGCCAACCTTCCACGATGGAGCAGCATGTGGAGATTGTGACATGATGGTTGATTGTCATGGATTGAGAGGACTTCCGATTGTTGAGATGAGATGTTGGCACATGGTTGAGATGTGTTAACACTTGTTGACATATCATCGGCAATTTGCACATGATGGAGATGATGCACATGATGGAGTGGACACTTTGTTGCAGTGGACATGTAGTTTGATGTTGAAAGGATCAGCCTTTCATGGGGGAGCAACATGGAGAGATTATGGCAGGTGGTCGGTGGTCATGGACATCTGATTTATGACATACCTTGGTATGGACTATCTTGGTGGCAGTTGGTCACTTAGATGAGACATGGTGGAGATGGAGACCTACATATGTTGTAGGGTGTTTGCTATATGTGAAGGGAGTCGACATCATGGATTGATGCTTGGAGGATGGTATGTTGTCAAGGACGACAACGACTTCAGGTGGAGGAGGATGTAACGCCTTAGAGGAATGCGACGGGCAGGCGCTGGGCGACCGGGCGGGCGCGTGCCAAACGGGCGCATGAAGGCACCGTCGCACAAAATGCGACATTACTCTGGCAGACTTGCGACGAAAGGTGCGAGTGTATACTTGGTGGAAAATGCGAGGGCGTTAGATCGTTTATACCTTTTGAGCATGCAATGGATTGGTTGTGAGGCCAACTCACATGAAGGGCAAGACGACCACTGTTTGAGGGCGTTCGAAGGGTGTTATGACCGATTTTGGGGGTCGGCCAAGGGGCTGCCGCCCACCCCTCACCATGTTACATCGCATATAAGTATATGAGCGTGCAAGCTCATTTGGGGCAACGAATCACTCGCTCTTCGCAAGGATTCAAGGGACAAAGTGCGCAGTTATGGAGGGTAATGCGCATATCTCATGCGCTTAGAACTCAAGAGGATTGTACGCACGGTGGAGACTTGGAATTAAGCCGAAGGTTATGCAGTGGTGGTTCTGAGGTACAGTTTTGATGCAGATTTGGCAGAGAGTTACAGGTGACTCATGGGAGTATCGTTCTTTGTACGAAAGAGCATAAAAATGTTGTAAAGGCAGATTGCCTATCTTGTAAATTTGGTTAAGTGTTGGCTTTGGATTCTGCCAAGCACACTTGTACATTATATTGTAAAACTGATATTCTTAATAAACGGTTGGGAAGACTCACATCACGGGGAGTTGCCCCTCCCCTTTATACTTGTTGCAATTGTTGTTCTTGTTTTATAATTGCGATGGTTAATGAATGAGTATGGGCTTCATAAGTATAAAGGATAAATGAATGTTTTACTTGGTTGCGAAAAACAAACTAAGTATCGGTTGTGAATTAGGTGTAGTCCGCACACATAAGTATTGTTAAAAAGAAAGTGTGGGGTGGTGCCGCACCTCGCCGGCACGGTTGGAAGACCACCGTAGGCTTGGGGACGTGACACAAGGACTCAGGTGCAACCGTCTCGTCTCAGCTTGATCTTGGTTTACAGTAACATGAATAATGAATAATTAGAAAATACAAGCGAGAACCATGGACTCAAATGCAACCGTCTCAACTTCTGTATCAATCTAAAATTGGAAGCAAACTTGAAAGCTCCTTTTCGTGCTATACCCCATCGCCACCCAAGTTACAATTTAATTTTTGGTCTCTCTTTATTATTATAAGTGAACTACTTTCACGTTTCCCATGTGGGATACAGTACACTACTCTTTCGGAATTATTTAAGGAAAGCATGGTTAATATACAGTGTTCATTTTCAACAAATCATCTCTACAATGATCCTCAGTACACACACGGGATGAGATTTCTTTATTCAACATTAGTCAACGCTTTGCCCTTGATGTCAAAGGGGGAGAGAAGCCTAGTGTTTGGAGAGAATCTTGGAGAAATGTCTTGGGAGAGAAGCTTGGTATGTTTACAGATGCATTTACAGGGATTTACAGGATGTGGTGACCAAACACCAAAGTGATTACCATCAAGCCCAAAGGAGGAGATTGTTGGAATTATGACTAATGTCTTGTCCTTGATGGAAACCTACTTGATAAATATGTCAACGTGATGGTTATGTTGATGCCACAGTTGAGATGGAAAAAGGAATAACAATTCAGAGACAGAGGAATGGTAAAGATAAATTGTGAGAAATTATATGTGAGTCCTCTGAATAAAGACCACGTACGTACGCAGGTGTGGTGAAGCAAATACGCATACATATTTTGCACCTTGGTAATTGGAATACCAGGAGTCTTTACCATGGTATTGGCCCATAGTATTTGGAGCGACAATGATTATTTGATCCCGTCAAAGAATACCATCAGCATTACTAAGAGATTGGCCTAAGGTATTGGCTAAGGAAATAGTAATATAAGGAGATGGAAATCAAAGTGTTATGTGTGCAAGTAATGGGTTATTGATGAATGATTTGATCTAAAACATGTGTGCACCAAGGAGCTTGGAGGAGTCTCAGATCTAATAGATTTCAAAGTATAATAGAGACTAATGAATATGCTTGCTTGATATTTTACGATTATGACTAACAATGATAGATTTGTGGTGGTAATTATACTCTGACATGAATGTGAGACAATACGGTTTTCAAAGTGTGTGTTGTGGTTGCAACGAAGGAATGATTTAGTGATTACAAATCTATATGTTGGTTTGTCAATGATAAGTCACGTACATATGTGGATCTTCTTTTGGATAGTCGCCTATACATTCTGTGAAATTTCAGAATTTGTAAGAAGTTGTCAAGCATGAGAAGCACGTACATACGTAGATGTGTTTTTTAAGAGTCGTGTATACATGCTAAGGTTTTGCAGTATGATTTGTTTATAATGTTTGATCACTCTTGTTATGTTTGTTGTTGTTTTTCGATGAATTCTCTCTTATGATAATCTGTGTTTGCCAATATTGGTTGGTTTGAATTGATTATGGAATGGAATATGCTAGTGTGGTGATTTGCATTTGGTATAATGGTCTCTGATGGTTTCAATATGTAATTTAGTGATTGATTCATTGGTATCATGATTCAGATTTAGTTATCAGTGTTTTGAGATTTGTACGCAGGTAGTCTTCAAGGGAAGTGCGTGAATATGCAGGTATGATTTAGAACAGTAGTGTATACCTTCTGACATATGATTAATCAGGGTTTGCAGTGTCAAGATCTAATTTCTATGATGAACAATATATGGTATGGTATACTTTTGAGTGGTTGTGCAATAATATGATATGATATGAATTGGTTTGATCTCATTGCATTGGTTGATTATTATTCAATGATTGATTTGATGATTAAGTTGGTTCAGTAAGTGAGTGATTTGATAGAGTAATTGGTTTCAGAACTGTTATTTGATATTGAGTTGAAATGATGGAAGTGGGTCGAGTCTAAAAACATGATGAAATGTGGCCTACAAGTTTGATGTTTTGAGTCAGGTAGTTCTAGTATGAAATATTATGAAACATGGTCCACAAATTTGTTGAGGCTTGGAGCCTTCAGTGAGGGAGTCGAAGCTTCCTTGCAATGGTAGTTGGTAAATATATTCAGGGGGTAGGAGCTCCCTTCCAGTGGGTGTCGGTAAACGATATCAGGGGGTTGGAGCTCCCTTCTAGTGGGTGCTAGAGAACGAGAGAAGGTTGTAGCCTTCTGCAGGTGGGTTCCTGCATGCTGGTATGAGTCTTCACTAGTACAATATTGTAAGATGTTCTCCTTTATAATAAAAGAAGAAGATAGAGACGACGACAAAAATGGTTTTCTCCCACGTTAGGTTTCCACCTAAAAATCTTGGTGTCCTCATGTGTTGTTGTGTTTCTTATGTGTGATGCCTTATTTTGTTCTTACTGCTCATGGTTACTATTTAATTAAACGCTAATGAAGTAATGATACACTAGTTAAAGTAGAAGATATGATGACATTTAAGAAAAAATATTTAACTGGATATATGTTGTTTCCCTTTACTAAATTCACGTACATACACTAGTTTACGGAATGACAATAGCATACAAAAATCTGAATAAGAAATTGAAAAGTTGAACTAAGTTTCAAATACTGATTCTCCCCCCGGTATTTTTCCCAGCAATTCGATCAGAGTAGGATATGATATGTCAATTCAAAAATGTATGCGTCCTCCTTTAGAAAATTTTGGGTTGAATTTGGAATAAGGATGGTTTGCAAAAAATAAATATTTTCTATTGGCTATATATATATATATGTGTGTGTGTGTGTGTGTGTGTGTGTGTGTTTAAGGTCCATCATGGTGTGTCCTTTGTGAGAAAGTAGAAGAAGATATCCCTCACGCCTTTCATTAGTGTTCTTTTTCAATGATGGTCTGGAAAACCGCCTTGGACATGCCAATGATTTATCAAGTTGTTGATTGTGTTGGACCTGCTAACATTGAAGGGGTATCCCTGATATGTGGTCCCAATTAGACCTCACACTGTTTTGGATAGGAGCCCCATCCAAAATATGGTCCATCTTCTGATTTCTTAACTATTTTCCTTGGCTCTAACTATCAGCAAGAGAGAGGAATGCAAATGTGCCTTCAAAAAGAAAGTGAGTGTGCCTAGTGGGTGTTCAATTGTAAGTGTGCCAAGGTTATTCTACAGTGGAATGAAAAATGAAAGTGAGCCTCTAAGAGAGAGGTAATAGTACCACCCTAGTAGAGACATACGTAACTTGTTGAGAATAGCAACAAGAAATGCTAAAAATAGCATTCAAAATATTCCAATTTTAGTTTGTCCTTGAATTAACATTGAAAATTAAAATTCGAATTTAGTCTCACGAGTTGCTTGAAAAATAATTAATTAATTAAACTTGAGTTAATTAGTTGGAGAAATTCAAGCTAGAAGTTTTTGTGAAGTCATGCAATAGTGAAGTTTTTGTGAAGTCATGCAACAATTATTCCTTTAATTGAGGAGATTACCCCTTAGTTAAGAAGATAAGGATGAGTTTTATTTTAGTTGTAATTAGTTAGCTCAGTTAAATGAGTTATGTCTAGTTAGATTAGTTCCAAACAGCTTGTGGAACTAATTGTGAGTTCAGTCAGTTAATGCATGCATGCATGAAACTAGTGTACTCCATATAACTGAAGATTCTCCCATAAATAACTCATGCATTTCAGTTCAGACAAAGACCCAGTTGAGATTAAAGACAGGGACAATGTATTATCAATTGGAGGAATTTTCCTATAAAGGAAACTCTTCCATGCAAAAGGAATAAGGTTCCTTGAGGATCACGCAGTTTTACAGGGTGTGAGATCAGCGTGTGTGATCAGTGTTACTCCTGGTAACAGTAGGATCACGCAGGAGAAACTGCGCAAGGAAATAGGAGGCTTGGAGGGCAGAGGAGAAGGATTGTGAGAAGCTTTGTTTGCCTGTGAACATCCAGGAGGATTGTACTGAGAGATGGCTAGCTGTGAGAGCTAAGGCTTTGTGTAATTCTGATATATTTCCACCTTGTATGATAATACATATAGTGGGGTTTTTAGTTGAGGCTTTCCCCTCAGTATTTTCTTTGTTTCATGTGCATTGATTCTTCTTCTTCTGGTTATATGTGTTCAGCTCGATCTTTCTCAATCTTTAAACTTCCGCAAAGAAAATTGATAGTAGAATTAGATTATAGTATTTTGCTTTGGTATATTGCATTATCGGGTTAATCTACAGATAGATTTTCTACATGATCTTAGAGGTAGATTTGTAGATAATTTGCAGAATTTCTATATGGTATCAGAGCCTAGTTTATCGGAGCTGTGAACAGTATACGAAGAAGAGAATTCGAAGTTTGGAGTTTGGGGTTGCAAGTGCCAATCGAATTCTTATCATACTTCAAGGTTGGCCAATGGCATTCTATGGCTTACGACTCGAGTATGCCTTGGAAGGTAGCTCGAATTACATAGCATGGAAAGATCGCATGGAGGTTGTCTTAGAAGACAACGGCTTGAAGGATTTCATTGATCAAGAAATCAAAAAGCCAGGTTCAACTAATGCACAAGAGTTGGCTGAGTGGAAGAAGTGTGTGGCGAAGGTGAGATGGATCATCCTTGAGGGAGTTTGAGACCATATTGTCTCGAGTCTCCATGGGAAGGATACTCCATATTCAATTTGGAAGACATTGAAGGACCTCTACCAGAATAGTAGCGACTAGAGGAAATTGACGCTCAAGGATAAGCTTCGAAGAATCAAGATGGAGAACGACAATACTATTTTCACATATCTGAACAAGCTCACCACTTGCAAAGATGAGCTTGGAAGTGTGGGAATAACTACTGTCGATGATGATAT
>APFE030273376.1:168906-225797 GCA_000404065.3 Pinus taeda | reverse complement strand
GAAGAGAGAGACATGGAGACAAAGATATAGAGGGAGGAGAGAGGGGGAGAGAAAAAAAGAGAGAGGGATATAGTGACAAAGGTGGAGGGTCAAGAGAGAGTGTGTGTGTGATGGGGGGGAGAGACAGAGGGAGGTGGGAGAGAAAGTTAGAGAGAGATGACTTGAGATAGAGGAGAAAAAAGGGGAGAGAGATATGGAGTTGGAAGGGGAAGAAAGACATAGAGAGAGAAAGGTGGAGAGGGAGAGGGAGTGATAAGCGAGAGATATAGAGATGTTGAGAGAGAGAGAGAGAGAGAGATGGAGAGAGAGTGTGTATGTTTTGGGCGTGAGAAGGAGAAACAAGGGGAGATAGAGATATAGATGGAGGGGGGAGACAGGGTAGAAGAGAGAGGGAAAGATAGGGAGGGAGGAAGAGAGTTAGACAAGGAGAGAAAGAGAGGATGATTAGGTGCTCAAAATTTTCCTCAAAATTAGAAGTTTTTGAATCGGTGTGGAACCTTAACAACTACATAATTCTCGTCGCTATGAATCCGACGCAACTCATTTTGCGCGAAACGAACTTTGTATGCTCCTAGAAACATGTTATGTTTGTTTTCCTAAACAGGCGAAATTTAAAAAAAAAATATGCAGGAAGCCCAGTCAGCAGTCTGTATTGCTGACGTGGCACTGATTGGGAATGCCTACATGGAAAGGTGACTATGCATATGATTTTACCTCCGACAAATTGTGTGTTGACACATGACAGGTGCCTAGGTGGCACATTTTGATTGGTTGGTAGGTGGCCAATCACAGGTTGCCACATGCCATGGCCACGGGCTGCCATGTGGCAACCCGAGGGTCACCAAAATTGGATTCAGGTCCACGCAACAACGGCAGGGGTCAAACCCGCGACCTCCAAACTCTAAGCACCAAGTCTAACCAACACACCACACATTATTGTTTATTATATACGGTATGCCACAATATTAAATGTAAGTTGTTGTGTCATTCGAAAAAAAAGGGCCAGCCCATTGGGGCCAGTCGTTGGACGCGTGCCACCCAACAAGACCGCGAGTGGAGCGGAGTGGGGGTCCGACCAGCAGGGGCAAGCCGTTGGCCTTAGCCCCAGGCACGTGCCCACCACCCCCCACCCATGTGGCCTAATTTTTAGGATTAATGACTCATTGGGCATTTAATCCATCCGACAAATTCACCCGAAATTAGGTGAAATCGATGCTCGGTTAGCAGAATTATAGGCGAATTTGTAGGATGGTGCCGAATTTTGGGTAAATTGAGGTGTGTATAGCAGAAAGACTTGGGGAAGCCATAACTTCTTTAGTTTTTTACCAAATCAGGAGCAGAAAGAGGCTAGACAGGAATTTCTGGGCATTCTGGAGCCATTGGAACAAGTTTCAGAGCTATTTGAGCATTGTAAAATGATGTATTCACACTTTTGAGAATATTAGAGATGGCCAAGACATTGGAAGTTTGACCAAGGAGACGTAGCCCAAGCGGGGTGAACTCCTTCATCATGTGTTGTTGTGATACTATTTTGGTGATGTTCATGTCTATTATATGATGTTTTTCAATCATTTGTTTATGTTTATTTGTACATGAAATATACATAAAAATATTCGAAAGTGCATGTTAAAACTTGCAATTAACCTCATGAATACTTAAGCACTTTTACATATTCTGAAGAGGAATTTAGCACAACAAAACTAATTTTCCCATTCAAATCAAGTTTGGTATCAAAGCTTTTGGTTTTCTTTGTGCAAGGATGATTTAACTGTTTGCAAGTGAATGTGATGCTTACAAGGTTGAAGCTTAAGAGAGGAGAAGGAAAGTTGGTTGAAGGTCCTGAAGTTGGGTCAAGGAGAAGGAGTGCAAGATTGCCACAATCTCCACCACCAGTTCTACCTCAAATTACAATTGAAGCTTCAGTAAGCATGTCACATGAAGGAGAGACTGCAAATATGTTAGACGATGAGAAGGTTTCTAGGAAGGCTTTCTTTGACATCACAGAGATGGTGAAAGTCCTCTATGAAGAGAGGAATACAAGACTGCAGGGTGAAAGCTCCAAGCCTCCAAAAGTAGAAGGTTCTTCAGGAGGAGGAGGTACTATAAATGGAGGTAAACCTCCACCATATCCACCATCATCTTCATCTTCATCTTCACAGGCATCTTCATCCTCTTCCAGTGATACAACCCTTACTCATACTCATCAACATACCTCAAAAGGAATTGGTAAAACACCCATGCTAAAACTTGATGTTAAATTTGAGCTGGCCATGTATAATGGTGAAGTGAATGTAGAAAATCTTGACAATTGGGTTTGTCAGTTGGAGATCTATTGCAGAATGCAAAACCTTCAAGATGATGATACAAAGATTCAGCTAGCTTCCTTGAGATTGGAGGGTGCATCACTAATATGATGGGAAGCCAAGACACAAGAAGAGATAAAAAATCATGGTAAAATCTCAGTTTCTTGGTCTTATTTTATTGTTACAATTAAAAGGCAGTTTTACCCTCTAGTTCCAAGCCGGTGATGAAGTTTGGCTTCACATTAGCAAAGAGAGGCTCCAAGGAGAAGGTAAAAATCTAAAACCAATTCGATATGGTCTATTCAGAATTTTGGAAAAGATTGGTGACAATGCCTTCAGGTTGGATTTGCCTTCATATATGCAAATTTATGATGTTGTTAATGTGGAAACTTTAAGGTTGTATGAGCCTCCTTTGATTGAAGATCAAGGAGAGAATGTTCAAATTCCTTCCATTGAAGATTTCTCTCCTGAATACCTTAGATGAACTACAACAAGACATCATTCTTGACAAAAGAACAAGGTCTTCAAAATGAGGGAGTGTGGACTACCTTCAAGTGGGGCTCAAAGGAGCAAATTCTTCCAAGGCTAAATGGATCAAGATTGGAAAGGTGAGGAAACTATACCCTCACCTACTGAAAAACTGAAAGTTATATTTTGGGGTCCAAAAGCTTCTAGTGGGGAGAAATGATCAGGTGCTAAAAAATTTGCTCAAAATTAAAAGTTGTCGGATCGGTGTGGAACCTGAATGACCGCGTAGTGTTCATTGTTCTGAATTCGGCCAACTCGTTTCGCGTGAAACAGACTCTGTATGCTCCCAGAAACATGTTCTGTTCGTTTTCCTAAACAAGGAATTTTTTAAAAAATATGCAGGTAGCCCAATCAACAGTCTGTATTACTGACATGGCGCTGATTGAGCATGCCTACGTGGCAAAGGTGATTATGCATATGATTTTACATCCGATGAATTGTGTGTTGACACGTGGCAGGTACCTAGGTGGCATGTTTTGATTGGTTGGTAGGTGGCCAATCACAGGCTGCCACATGGCACGACCAGGGCTGCCACGTGGCAGCCCGAGGGCCACCAAAATTGGGTTAAGCTCTAGGAAGAAGCAGCGGGGGTCGAACCCGTGACCTCGAAACTCCAAGCGCCAAGTCTGACCAACACACCACACATTATTGCTTATTATATATGGTATGTCACTTATATTTAAATGTAAGTTGTTGCACCATCTGAAGAAACAAAAGGGCCAACCCTTGGGTGTGTGCCACCCAAAAAGACCACGGGTGAAGTGGAGTGGGGGCTCGGCCGGCGGGGGCAGGCCGTTGGCCTTAGCTCCGGGCACGTGCCCCCCCCCCCGTGTGGCTTGATTTTCAAGATTAAGGCCTCATTGGCCATTTAATTCGTCCAGAATTAGGTGAAATTGGCGCCCGGTTAGTGGAATTGGAGGTGAATTTGTACGATGGGGATGGATTTTTGGGAATTGATGTGTGATTAGTAGAAAAACTTGGGGAAGCCATAACTTCTTCGTTTTTTGACCAAATCAGGAGCAAAAAGAGGCTAGACATGCATTTTTGGGCATTCTAGAACTATTAGAATGGGTTTCAGAGTTGTTTGAGCATTGCAAATGGACGTATTCACACTTTTGAGCATAATAGAGAGGTCTAAGCCATTGGAAGCTGGAGCAAGGAGACGTAGCACACGCGGGGTGAACTTTGTCATCATTTGTTGTTGTGATACTATTTTGTTTATGTTCATGTATGTTATATGTTGTCGTTCAATTATTTGTTTATGTTAATTTGTACATAAAAACATTCAAAAACTCAAGTTAGAACTTGCAATTAACCTCATGAATCCTTAAGCACTTTTACATATTCTGAAGAGGAAATTAGTACAACAAAACTAATTTTCCGATTTAGATCAAAGGAAGAGGGAGGGAGGGAGAGAGAGATAGATGGATAGATATGGAGAGAGAGTGTGTGTATGTTTGGGGTTGAGATAGAGATATATATGGAGGGGGTATAGAGAGAGAGGGGGGCAGATGCGGGGGGCGATATATAGGTAGGGAGAGGAAGAGGAATAGATAGATAGATATGGAGAGAGTGTGTGTGTATGAAGGATGATATAAAGATATAAAGAAGGAGAGATAGAGGGAGATATAGTTATAGATGGAGGGGGCGAGAGAGAGAGAGAGAGAGAGAGAGAGAGAGAGGTGTGTTTAGGGGCTAAGATAGAGAGACAAATAAGGAGAGATGGAGGGAGGTATAGATAAAGATGGCAGGGGGGAGAAGGAATAAGAAAAAGATAGAGAAAGGGAGGGAAAGGTGGAGAGAGAGAGAGGGAGGAGAGAGGGAGGGGGAGAGAGAGAGGGAGGAGAGAGGGAAGGGGAGAGAGATAGAATGGAAGGTTGAGAGAGAGGGAATAAGAAAGAGACACACTAGAGACAAATATAGGCATAGAAGTTAGATCTAGAAAGTCATGAATATTTTGGTTTTTCACTAAAATATATGTATTGAATTTAGTGTAGTTGTTGATTTCTAATCATATTTGATCGCTTGCACTAGATGCATTGATTTCAGTGTAGATGTCTATTTCTAATCCTATTTAATACCTTACATTAGATGCATTGATTTCAATGTAGATGCTGATTTCTACTCCTATTTGATTGTTTGCACTAGATGCATTTGTTTTAGTGTAGATATTTATTTCTAATCGTATTTGATCGTTTGCACTAGATGCATTGATTTCAGTGTAGATGTCGATTTCCAATCATATTTAATACCTTACACTAGATACATTAATTTTAGTTTAGATGTCAATTTTATTTAATACGTTACACTAGATGCATTGATTTCAGTGTCGTTGTTGATTTCTACTCCTATTTGATTGCTTGCACTTGATGCATTGGTTTCAGTGTAGATATTGATTTCTAATCCTATTTTATTGCTTGCAGTAGATGCATTGATTTGATTGTAGATGTTGATTTCTAACCTATTTGATTGTTTTCACTACATACATTGATTTTAGTATAGATGTTGATTTCTAATCCTATTTTATTGTTAGCACTAGATGCATTGATTTCAGTGTAGATGTTGATTTCTGATTTGATGCAACTAGATGTATGATGTACAATAATTTCAAGGGAACTAGATTAATAGTGTGCATTGGTTTTGATGTACGCACATCTTTGTCCCCTCTATCTCCCATTGTCTCTCCTTCTTTATCTCTCTATCTCACCCCCCAAACATACACACACTCTCTCCATATCTATCTCTCTCTCTCTCCCCCTCCCTTTTCCAGTCCCTCTCTTTATCTTCCCTCTTCTCTCTCTCTCTCTCAACACACTTCTCTCTCCATCTATATATCTTCCTCCCTCCCTATCTTTGCCTCTCTCTTCTTCCCTCTCTCCCTCCCTCCATCTATATCTCTATTTCACCCCAAAAACATACACACTCTCTCTCAGTGTAAGCACATAAACATTATTCAAGACGTGAATTGACTTATGTGTTACAGTAATTCAACCATAAATAGAATACTTGAATTTTCATCATAAGGAAAATGTTAACTTACCTGAAATGTCTTATTCCTGAAACTATAAACTATTTGTAATTTGGTACATTCTTATTATTCTCATTTTCAATCATTCAACATTTCCTGAAACTATAAACTATTTGTAATTGGCTATATTCTTATTATTCCCATTTTCCATCATTCAACATTGTTAATCACTTTGCATTCAAATGTGGTAATAGAAAATAACTAATAGGTGTGACAATAAGAATGGTAGAAGAAAATAGTTTCATATTGATCACAATGAAGATTGTTTATAATTGACTATATTCTTATTATTAACATTTTCTATCATTCAACATTGTTACGTTGTCACTTTGCACTTAAAAATTTTATTTCATCATTTTTCACCATTCAAGTTAATAAGAGTCTCTCTCATCTCAACAAATTGAGGTAACTAAGCAAAGTTAAAATTAAATTGACCAAATTAATATTAAACATATTTATTATATTTAAAATGATCAAAATAATTAGATGTTCAACAAGTTTTGTATAACCGCACACGACTGAAACCAACCTAGATCCATCTTAACCCCACACTATCAAGCGTCGAGAGGGATCAAATCTCTCGAGGTGCAAACCTTTTCGTCAAGTTTTTGCACTAAAAAAAGAGGTTGCACCTCGGAAGATTTGATCCCTCCTCGCGCTTGATAGATCGGGTTAAGATGGATCTAGGTTGATTTATAAAATATAATTTAATTAGTTTTTATAAAAAAAAAATAATAATAATAACATAAAATGTATCATGAAATATGTGTTTTTGATGTTTATTATAGATTGATGTCCTATCAACATTTATCAGTGATTTAATTTATATGGCTATATTAATTAATGACTCTTTCACAACTAAGATAGTAAGAATCTATTTCTTAGTGTTAATTAAATATACCGCCAAATTAAAAGTAAAAGTCGAGGCCATACTACATTACCATATCATAAGCATATATGCTTGTGGTTATGTCTATGCAAGGGGTGTATTATGTGTTTATTATAATATCATATGCACATATGTTTGTGGTTATGTTTATGCAAGAAATGTATTGTGTTTTTTTATAATTTTGAATAAAGAAGAAAGACATTAACTCTCTTGGTTTTATACTAAATATTATAAATATAAGTTGTATTCATGTATTGATACATTTGAATATCTCACCTAGTGGGAAGTAAATCCCACACAAAATAATTGGTCTACACCTCATGGATCAAACAATAATTGCTTTTAGTGACCCCAAAACAAATAACAACTTCACTATTAATTTTACTCTATTCATCTCCTCGTAAGATGGATTAGTTGGCACAATGGAATGTTATCCCCTCCATCTAGTTTGAAATCCCACATTGGGACATCTTTTGCCCGTTATGATAAGGCTCAAAGAGTATCCCACATTGAGACATCTCTTTCACTATTAATTTTACTCATTCATCTCCTCATAAGATGGATTAGTTGGCATAACGGAATGTTATCCCCTCCATCTGGTTTGAAATCCCACATTGGGACATCTCCTTCACTATTAATTTTACTCTATTCATCTCCTTGTAAGATGGATTAGTTGGCATAATGGAATGTTATCCCCTCCATCTAGTTTGAAATCCCACATTGGGATATCTTTGGCCCCTTATGATAAGGCTCAAAGACTCAAAAAGTACGCTTCCCCATCTTAAAATCTTAGCTCTTGCTAAATCATAAATTCTTGATTTATCTAAATCTCAAGTTATTAAATATACTCTTAATATTAAAATTACAACCTCTCAATTTTATCTTAAGTTTCCTCTAAACTACTAAAAATAATAATTACGAAATACAGCCCTAATAAGAACACTTAAATTACTTAAATCCATCACAAGGATGGAATCCAAATCAACCTGCCTGTTTAGGCCTCGCGTTAAATCAACCTCACTTCGAAGTTTAACAAATATTAAGTTTATTAGTACACTGCTTGTGGAGGCCTTAAAAGGCAAATTAGAAAACTTATTAAGTTTATTAGTACACTGCTTGTGGAGGCCTTAGAAGGCAAATTAGAAAACTTTTATTGTATCGCCAGGCAGGAAATTCCACCACTATACTACAACGACAGTTTTGAAAACGCTGAATTAACCTCACTTCAAGGTTAACTAATTTAGGAATCTGAATCTGGAGTTTACTAGTACACTGCTTGCGGAGGCCTTAGCAAATTACATAAAAAAAAAAAAATTATTGTAATCGCCGTTGCCGGGGATCGAACCCGGGTCACCCGCGTGACAGGCGGGAATACTCACCACTATACTACAACGACAGTTGTTAAAAAACCATTCCTCACTTTAAAAGTAGTTGAAAATTTCAAATTTACAACAATGATAGGGCGTGGAAATTCAATGCTTTATTTTAAAATTAAGGGAAGGAGAGTTACCATGGACTCAGATGCACGAGTGTCAGCGCCAACATCGAACTGAATGATAGAGGGAACTTGTAACCTCTTTTATGTGCTATATCTCATCACTGCCCATCTTATGATGAAGCCGCTCACCTCTCTCTATTATTATAGCTGATTTATTTTTACGGTAACCATGTGGGATAAAGTACGCTACTCTTCCTCACTCCCGAAATCTTAGTTTATCTTCGTTATTATTAGTTCTTTTTACCTAAGGTTTTCAATGTAAGTCGAAACAAAACACGCGGAGAGGGTTAAAATAAGTGTAATTATTAGATCTCATAGAAAATGGAGAGGGAGAATTAATGGCGGTACTTCTTGAGTATGAAAGGTAGATAGATCAGATTTTAAGGGCAAGGTTATATTTCATTGTAATAAGTTAATTTATTATATATAGTTTAAGAATTCAAATTATTTATGTGTTTTACTTTGAAAAATAAGATTGATAATAATAATTATTTTATTTTATAAAATTGTTTTTATTTAGTTGAGAGTTTGTTTTATTTAGATTTAAGGAAATTGGGTAATGATTTAAGATAGTATCTGGTCAAAGTGAAAATTTGTTAATGAAATTGGTTTACTGTCTAAGATTTAGAGGTATTTGGCTGAAAGTCTGCTTTATTAAACACCACTAGCAAGGTAATTTCAGGTCACATGGTTTTACTTCAATAAGTAAACTTACATTGGTGGATTGCACCCAATAGTTATTGTCCTCATTATTGATTTGACCACTAAATTAAAATAATTTTTCCCATTTTATAAAAAATTATATTATATTTCTTTTAAAAAAATCTTTAATTATATTTTTAAAATATTTTATACTCATTATCAAATATTTATTTTCTATTATTTTTAAAATAAAAATTACAAACATACAATTAATTAATACAATAAACGATCTCCAACTAAAGGAAAAAAAACTATCACATAAATTTTGAATGAAACAATTTAAAATTCGAACGAACATAAACTCTTTAAAAGCTAATTAAAAGCCAATAAACACTTTTACAGATTAAAAAAACCAAAAACTATAACTTAAATTAATATGGAAAAATATCCATTTTATTTTTAACCTATATTTATAAACGTTATATGTAAAATGATATTTTCATCAATATAAAAATATGATTTTCTTTGAAATTTTTTTTACCTATATTTTTATTAATATCCCAAAAATCAACCATTAAAAATTAAATATATCACAGCACAATTATATTTATAAGAAAAATATAAAATATAAAATTTATTTTTGTAATGGTAAAAAATTATATATATCATAATAATTCTTAAACATTTTTTAACTAATATTTAATTCAAAAGAGTGAAGGGAACTTTACTTGAATGGTTCATGAGGCACAATACTTGCTAAGGTTTTGCAAATGGGGTAGCAAGCTAAGTGGGCTTGATTGTGGGGAAAACTCCACAGTTAACCACGCTTGAGCCAGAGGCGATCTGGTATGGGATGAGTGACCTCGTGGGAAGTCCTAGTTGTGATTCATTTCACTAATCTCAATCCTTCTTCTTCACCCGAGTAGGCATCACCCGATGCAATGAGTGCTAAATAGACTATTTTTTTTATTAACATTGGCCCAAAACAAATAACAACTTCACTATCCATTCTTACCTAGTTGTGATTCATTTCACTAGTCTCAATCCTTCTTCTTCACCCCAGTAGGCATCACCCGATGCAATGAGTGCTAAATAGACTATTTTTTTTATTAACATTGGCCCAAAACAAATAACAACTTCACTATCCATTCTTACCTCATCGTGCTAAATAGACTATTTTTTTTATTAACATTGGCCCAAAACAAATAACAACTTCACTATCCATTCTTACCTCATCACCCGATGCAATGAGTGCTAAATAAACTTTTCTTTTATTAACACTGGCCTAAAACAAATAAAAACTTCACTATCCATTCTTATCGTGCTAAATAAACTATTTTTTTATTAACACTGACCCAAAACAAATAACAACTTCACTATCCATTTTCCATTTTTTTATTAACACTGGCCCAAAACAAATAACAACTTCACTATCCATTCTTGCTAAATAAACTTTTCTTTTATTAACACTGGCCTAAAACAAATAAAAACTTCACTATCCATTCTTATCGTGCTAAATAAACTATTTTTTTATTAACACTGACCCAAAACAAATAACAACTTCACTATCCATTTTCCATTTTTTTATTAACACTGGCCCAAAACAAATAACAACTTCACTATCCATTCTTACCTATAACACTGACCCAAAACAAATAACAACTTCACTATCCATTCTTACCTCATTCTCTATGCCGCAATTCAAATAACAACTTCACTATTAATTCTTACATCATTCTCTAGGCTGCAATTCTTTAACTAATTAAAACCGTGTCAGGGAAAGAATCTGACTCTTGATTTACTCAGTAAAATGACTAATTAAAAAATACAAGCGAGAACCATGGACTCAGATGCAACCGTCTCAGCTTTTGTATCAAGCTGAAATGTGGAGCAGACTTGAAAGCTCCTTTTCGTGCTATATCTCATCACCGCCCAAGTTACAATTTAACTTTTGATCTCTCTTTATTATCATAACTGAACTACTTTCACGGTTCCCATGTGGGAAACAGTACGCTACTCTTCTGGATTTACTCCGATGATATCCTATGCACATGAATGAATGATACTTTTGGTTGGGGTTTATTTCTCGATAAAAACCTGTCAGTTTGAATTTTAGTTAGTTATTTTGATATATACTTTAGGTGTCACCATAATATATGTTATATTATAAATTTAATAGGTTACATTAATATATCACATGTAAGATTAATATAAAAAAAGTTAACATTATAAAGTTAAAGAATTATAAATTCAAAAAGATTATTAATATTATAAATTTAAGAAATTAATGAAATTAAATATTATAAATTTAAATAATCAATAAACCAAAAAAATAATATTGAAAATTCAAGGGAATAATAATAAATCAAAGGAATAAATATTAAAATAATGGATTTTCATATTACAAACTTAAAAAATCGATAAACTCAACACATTAATATTAAAAACCAAGAAATTATTAAATAAGCATTAATATTCCTGAGGTTCAATATTATTCCCTTGGGTTTACAATATCAATCTCTTGAGTTTATTAATTTAAGGGTTCATGTTCCCTGGCTCTAATATTATTCCCTTGGGTTTATTATCTCTTGGGTTTTTAGTATTATTCCTAAAAATTCTAAGATTATAAACCCTAATATATTATTATACATATGAGGGATTAATTGGGTTTATTATTCCCTTGGAATTACTAATATAGGGTTCATATTCCTAGGGTTTAATAGTATTCCCTTGGATCTATAATCCCTTGGTTTTTCATATTAATCCTAAAAACTCTAAGATTATAAACCTTAGGATTAATATTATAAACCCAAGGAATTATAAATCCTAAAATAAACATGGTTGACCACGATTGACTTTCATATTGAGACTATCTTTGTCACAATGCAACGTTGGACCATGGTTGACCATGTTTGAATATGATTGATTTTCATATCGAGACAAATTTTGTCATAATGTGACATTGGACCATGATTGATTTTCATATTGAGACAATCTTTAACACAATGTGAAATTGGACCATGGATGACCATGATTGATCGTGGTTGACCATGATTGATTTTATAAAACAAGGTTGACCATGATTGACCATGATTGTCCATGGTTGGTTATGATTGATATTATAAACCTAAGCGAATGATAAAACTAAGAGATTAGTACTAAAAACTCAAGGGATTATAAACCCATAGGGTTAATATTAAACCCTATGAATATGAACCCTTAGATTAATAAACCTAAGGGAATAATATTAAACCCTAGGAATGTGAACCCTTAAATTAATAAACTTAAGGGATTGACATTATAAAACCAAGGGATTAATATTAAAACCCAAAGGGATTATGAACCCAACGAAATAATATTAAACCCAAGGGATTAATATTATAAGCCCAAGGTATATAAAGCCTAATATAAATATTATAAACCCTAAAATAAACATGGTTAACCATGGTTTATTTTCATATTGAGACAACCATTGTCACAATGCGACATTGGACCATGGTTGACCATGAATGATTTTTATATGGAGACAATCTTTGTTACAATGTGACGTTGGAGCATGGTTGATTTTCATATTGAAACAATCTTTCTCACAATGCAACATTGGACTATGGTTGACTATGATTGATATTATAAACCCAATGGATTAATACTAAAAGCCCAATGGATTATAAATGCAACGGAATAATATTAAACCAAAGGGAATAATATAAAATTAAAGCATATAAACCCTAAGATAAATATTACAAACCTTAAAATAAACATGGTAGACCATGGTTGGCTATGGTTGATTTTCATATTGAGACATTTTTTGTCACAATGTGACATTGGACCATGTTTGACCATAGTTGAATGTGTAGATTAATAAACCCAAGGGATTGATATTATAGATCAAAAATAATAATAAACCTAAGGTATTAATAATAAAACTCAAGGGATTGTGGACCCAAGGAAATAATATTAAACCCAAGGGACTAATATTATAAATCCAATGTATAAAAACCCAAAGATAAATATTATAAACACTAAAATAAACATGGTTGACCATGATTGATTTTATAAAGTATTGTTGACGATGGTTGGGCATCATTAACCATGGTTGACCATGATTGGTTTTATAAAATATGGATGACCATAGTTGGCCATCATTGACCATGATTGATATTATAAACCCAAGAAAATAATATTAAACCCAAAAGAATAATATAAAACTTAAAATAAATATTATAAACATTTAAATAAACACGATTAACTCTCATAGTTATTGTTTAATATTATTTCTAAAGAAATTAAAAAAACACCATCGAATCAGAAAAATAAAAATTGGTTTTGAATTATGTTTAAACTTTAGTTAGTTGTTTAGTATAAATATTAAATTATCATATCATATGAATTTATGTTTTTAGTTGCACACAAAGAGGTGTATTATGTTTCTATTAACAATTTTGACGTAAGAATGAACGGTTGGATATGTTGATTCTTAACTCCAACATTTTTTATATGAACTTCATTAATGTATTGATAAACTTTAAGGTTTTTTAAATATCAAAATAAAACTATATAGGTACATCTTATATGATATAGTTTGTTACATGATTCAATAATGATTAACTTTTAAAACATCTGAACCACATTCAATATGATGCCATGGTTGATAGGTTTGTGAGCAAAAACATTACCTACCAAGGTCTCTATAATATATACCAAGATATACATAATCTTTACTTATAGTTACAATTGTTATGGTATAATAAACATATCTATAGATAAGCGATTTGTTTATTAGATGTATTTTTATAAAATGTACTTATTGATGGTTAAAGTTATATATTTAATTTTAATTTGGTATAATGTTTTTTAATTTTTTTATTTTATTGGTATATAAAAATATTTAAGGTAATGGTTGAGAGATGTATTTTTATAAAATGTATTTATTGATAGTTAAAGTTACATATTTAATTTTAATTTGGCATAACGTTTTTTTAAAATTTTATTTTATTGGTATATAAAAATATTTAAGGTAATGGGTGAGATTGTATTTCGAAATTAGTATTAAATGATTTTTTTTATATTGATAATGTGGATGAGCTTATTTAGACAATACTATTCATCTCAATAAGTAAATTAAGGGATTTTTTTGTTTTATTCATCTCAACAAGTAAGTTGAGGGATCTTTTCGTTTTATTCATCTCAGCAAGTAAATTGAGGGATTTTTTTGTTCTTTCTAGGAAACAGAGCAGTGAAAAAAAACGAGACATTTATGAATATCACTATGGAGAAACATCAACATGTCCTACCTGAGTTAGACCCTTGGTTCAAGAACAGAACAACCAATACCTATTGTCATTCACTAATCACGAGCTTATCATGTATATCTTATCAAAATAATTTTTTTATATGAAAATATAAAAAAAGATTATACAACATACTAATAAGGAACACAACCATAATTTTTTATTGTTTTTAAATAACTAAATCTTCATTATTTTTTGTTCTAAAAATATTTAAAGAAAAACATATTCCTTTTTAAATATCATCAATAATAAATTTTATAACTGACATTAAAAGTAATTATTATAAAATAATAATGTAAAACATGTTCATAGTAGTTTCAAGAAATATTAAGGATTCAATTTTTTCCCCCAAAACATTATGTCATTAAAGAATTATTGAAGCAATAAAATATTGCTAAAAATATTTCAAAAGAATTTCTGATGGGGGTGGATGCACAAAGGTCAGGGGGAGGTCGGGGGTGCTGATCTGTAATATAAACTTGAAGGTGATAGTAAAATTGCAAGTAAAATTTTATGTATTGTAAGCAATGGATCACTTTGCAAAACACATAAAATTATGGGTTTTTTTTTTTAACAAAAACATAGAAAAAAGACCATATCAAAAAACATAACAGCAAAATTGATAAAGGAGTTCACCCATCTCCTAGTTCAGCTTCCAATGTTGGGCCTCTTTCATTAAGTGCTCAAATTTGTGTTTGCATGGCTTTATAATGCTCAGAATGTAAAAGATATGTCTCCAATCGCTTTAGAACTGTCAAAAACTTGTATTTGGGCTCTTTTTGCACCTCATTTGGCCAAAACCTGAAGAAGTTATGCTCTCCCAAGTTTTTCCCAAGTTTTCCACAGCGAATTGTCCTACAATTCGCTCCTAACCTGGTTGAGAACCCAAACCCAGAATTGGCGCACAAATTCCGCCTACAATCATGATCTACAATGCAAATTGTCGGACACTTCAAATTTCCTATAACCCCTAGTTTTCGAAAATCTTGGTTGTATGGGACCACGTGCCCAGGGGTTGGGGCTAACCGTCCACCCCCGTCGGTCGACCCCTAATAGACTGTACTTGGTCACATTATGTGCATAAAACCTAGATTCGGGTGTTATTTCTACATGTGTGTCTTTATTGGAGGGTTGTGGTCATATGCGAGCCATGTGGCCTGGGGCTAACCCCCTTTTCGCACACCTAGGGGTTGGCCCCTCCATGAAGCCTTCACCATGGTTCTATGTGTTAGGCCATGACTTGGGGTTAGGGTTAAGCCTTGGCCCTTGGTCCCACCCCATGGTTCTGTGGGCACAGGGACCAAGGTTGGGGCTTAGCCTCGGCCCAACCTCCAAACACGCATTGTGCATAACATAAATGGGTTTTGGGAGCCATAAGGGTTAAGTCCCAAGCTATGGTGTAGCGATAATGTGCCTTGTTGGTTGGTTGGAGGTTTAGTGTTTGACCCTGGTGCGGTCCCTTCGACTCTTAAACAAATTTTAACATGCCACTAGGAGGCCACGTGGCAACCAGCCATTGGCCCACGTGGCTTCCAACCATTGGACCATCTCACCACAACCAACAACCAATCAAAACTCAATGAAATTTCAACCAATAAGATGAGGAAACTTGATGAGATTCCATTGGTCCTAAAAATCTAGTCACCCTTCTTTGTCACCCTTCCTAGTCAGCATACGGATTGCATAATCAATGTACCTGCAACCCATCTGTAATTTTTGTACTTGTTTGGGAAAACGATCAAAACATGATATCGGGAGCATATGATATCAGTTTTGATCGATTCAAGTCGCGTTGGATTCAAGTCGTCAAGATATACACACTGGTATAGGTTTCAAGCACTTTTGAGCACTTTGAATTTTGAGCACTTCACTGATCCCTTGGAGCAGGTGCCCACCACCCCACCAACTCTACGGGTGATTAAATGAGAGGGTGGCATGGCCTACCATCCCCATGCATGAAGTGTGTGGTTGCATGTATAATTTACTCATGGTATACTACACTTTATATAGTTCTCGTGATGTTTCAATATCGAGGAGAGGGATTTTGAATCTGGAGAATGGAAGCACCCTTATACTGGCAGGATCATTACAAACCTTGCAATGTATACCATGTCAACAAGACGAAGTGTAGAAGTTAATGAAATGAGGAGCGGGTTGGAAATATCTGGAATATGATAATAAAATTGGGATTCACATCCAATCTAAGGTTTTTTGCATTCGTATTGCCATGTTTCTATGGAAGGAAAGAGATAGTGGAAAGCATATGGAGGTAAAGAAAATTTATACTCTTATTAGGCTGAAGGTTGCATGTGGAGATGAGTTGACTCTTCCATTTGGATGGAAAGGCGTCTACAAGACCTTGTCATGTGGTGACACCCCAATTTATGACACCCCAGCCTAGTCAACAATAATCTTCCTCGGTAGCTTTTATCATGTAGCATTTATCCCCTTGTTGAATGTGGTTAATTTTGTGGGTTGTGGGTGTATCTAGTCTAATTTGTGCTCCGTGATAGTAAATTGGTGCGGAAAAGTACCTGTTTGATTCCACCTAAGCTTGACGAACCTTTTATTTTGGGACTCGGAAATTTACATTGGTCTAGCTAGCTCCCAGCTAGACAGTTGGACTGTCGGCCATACTCTATACATATGGGGGGGCATAAGTCCTCTTGAATCCTTGTTCATATTAGTTATTGGTATATCTTAGTGGATTTATTTTTCTATAAACTTTTAATTTCTGGGGAGGCAATCTCCATCACACTTATGACTATTACACCTGCTTTAAAGGGTTTTTCATTTTTCAGGTATTCATGGTGTTGGTGGACTGGTTGTTTCTAGTATTGGGTTGATTCTTTTCCTATGGAGGTTATAATTCCTCCTACTCACATGCGAGGTCATGGGGCTAGAGGTCGTGAGACTATAGGTCGTGGGGATCGAGGTTGTAGCTAGCAATGTTGGCCCCAGGCTAACTTGCAAACTTAAGAGGTAGTGAATGCTTACCATGTTGTATCCTCTCTGAGTACAAGGGAGGAAATCCAAGGGCTTGAGAGGAAGGTGCGTCATGACAAACATATTTTTCTAGATTCAAAATTAATTGATAATATTGTTCATTGGCTTCTAGACCCTGGCCACACTAGGCAAGAAGGAACCAATACCTTCATGCCATTACTCTCCCTTAGCAGTTAAAAAAAAATTCAGGATGGGTGCTAAAAGAGAAACATGAAGATAAGAATGAAATAATCTCCTTCTTGAATGAAATTCAAAGAAATCAATGAAAAATGCACAAGACTTGGCCCCATTATCCTCATTGGAATCGTGGTTTGGCTAAGATGTTGTGGATCTCTTTTGGAAATTTACTTTCTTGTTGCTTAGTCTTTTGTGTTCATTTGTTATCTATGATATTTTGTATAAACCTAGTACTATCATATCCTGGCCAACAAATCTAGTTTCTAGTATGGTAGAGTGAAGCCAGTATTTTTGAACAATGGTTGTCCCTAATGTAACTTTAATTTTGAAGGAAATACAATCAACTTAAAAAAAAAATACAAGTAGAGAATTCGGGTATGGTAATAGAATATTATTATAAAAAAAAAGGGAATTAGGGTGTGATATTATTTCATGTTACTATTTTAGCTAAATTTTGTTAAATTTTCATGGTCGGTTTTAAATATTTCACTATGTTTTAAATATACACAACTTTAACTATATGAAATCAAAACTAAATTGTAGTTAAAATGAATGTAGGTTAAATGTCAAGATTATGTTTAAGAAAAAATAGGTAAAATATAAAGTTTGGACATTGATTCAACACAATGTTTTGGTGGGAAAGGGCAGTTTTGTGGGAAAGGGCACAGTTCCAATAAATTAAAAAAATTGAAATACAAGGAACTCACATGCCACATTGGTATTAATGTGATATAATGATCATATACATTCATTCTCCATCTCACTTTCCACTTGTATATGATGTCCTTCATATATCAAATGTCAAAATATTGTCGATAACTGCATATTAATATTCTTAAAATTTGATTGCATATTTTTTAAAATATCCATTTATTCAAAAATATCAATACAAAACATTTTGTTCAACATAGTTAAGAAATATCACTAAAAGCATTTCAAAGTTAAACATAAGTGAAGTGAAATAGTATTATGATAATATTCTATGTTGGGTATGTGTTATATTATTTGCACAACAAGCTCCATGTGTGATACATTGTGCCAAGCGTGGCAAGGAGGCCACAGAGGGGGTGACAACCCACCCTATTCGACGGGTCGGAGCGTGTTAATTTATGGTATGTTCTATGCTTATAACAATTTACTTCTTTTTCTTATTATATTCCACAGATTAGCAACCACATGTACATAAAGTAAAGTGCAGATAGAACATTAAACGATCGACATAAAACAAGCCAAGACAAGAGACACAAGATGTGGTGGCTAGCTAGGGACAAACCCCACAATGTGTGGGGAAACCCTTTGATCAAATCTTCTTTTATCTTCAATACTTCAGCAGAGAGAAATAGTACAATAAATTTGATTCATATCAGTAGTAGCAAACCCTAGATCAGCAGCATGAGCATTAGCGGCTTCATTACCAAACTAAGGCAGATGATATCTCACAAACCGACCGTCGGATTGACTTCATTCCACCACCAAAATTTGTCGCTTCCAGAGGAGGTTCAGATGAACCTACAACATAGTTCAGATGGGGAGATCTTCTAGGCCATGTAGGTCAATCTTTACTTCTGTAGTTGCAGCTTCAGTTTCAGCAATTTCCGGTTTCAAACTAGGGCAGTTGATATCTTGCAAACCGCTCATCGGATTGACTTCATTCCACTACCAAAAGTTGCGGCTTTCAGAGGAGGTTCAGATGAACCTACAGTGCAGTTCCAAAGAGGAGATCTTCTAGGCCACGCAGGTCAATCTTTACTTCTGCAGTTGCAGCTTCAGGTTCAACAACTTCCGGCTTCACATGTGTGAGAGAGAGACCCATTTCTGCGCAGTAGAGAAGAGACTCATTTCTGCGCAGTAGAGAGAGAGAGATGTGATGAGATGAGTGAGTGAAAATGAGGAAAAGTCCTCTTATATTTACACACAACGTTGGTGTTTGAATAGATGCCACTGTTGGGCTTCCGAGCCTACATGAGTTGTAGGTCGGCTTGATAATAATTCCATAATCAAAATAAATTCATATCTCCATGAATACTTATCGGAATCGGATGATCTTTATATCAATCCTACACCTCTCGACGAGAGGAATCTAATAAAAATATTATCAGCCATGAATAAGATGACCCACATGAATTTTTTCCCTGGTTTCCAATTTTAACACTCCCTCTCAACCAGGGAGAACTTCATCTGCAATCTGTCTATCGGTCGTTACTATTCATCCATCAAATGCACTGCCATGTACAGCCTGACCCTTGCCCTGCTCTGCTCTATTCTTCCTGTTCTGCTTTGTCTTGTTCTGCCTTGTACTGATCGGTATTGTTTTGCTCTGTTCTGCTTTACTCTTGCATTGTTCTTTTTTGCTCTGCTTTTTTCCGAATTATGAAGAAGAAGAAATGATTGAGGATGTATCATACTGACTCAAAGTCAATCTCAGAGTATGTACCACTGGTCCCAGACTAGTCTCAACCAACCCGAAGTCAGCGTCGTAGTGAGTATAACTCCACTGGTCTTAAACCAGTATCATCCTCCACTGACTCAAAGTCAGTCTCAGAGTGCATACCACTAGTCCCATACCAGTCTCAGCCAACCCGAAGTCAGCTTCATAGTAAGTACCAATCCTACCACTAGTCCCAAACCAGTATCGCAGTCTCAGAGAGTGTACCACTGGTCCCAGACTAGTCTCAACCGACCCGAAGTTAGCGTCATAGTATGTACCACTCTCATTGGTCCCAAACCAATACTGCACTGACACGAAGTCAGTCTCGGAGTATGTACCACTGGTCCCAGACCAGTCTCAACCGACCCGAAGTCAGTGTCATAGTATGGTACAACTCCTACCACTAGTCCCAGACCAGTATCATTGATCCCAGATCAATGGAGGTAATCCTAGCGTAGGGAGTACGGTAGATACAACGATGCGTCCATCGGTACTACTATGGTCCCTAACTTCATTTACCTGCTCATTGATCAGATGAGAGGTACTTCCCATGAGTCCCATACTACATGGGTAGGATGCCTTGACAGGAGAACTAATCAATCCTGTCCTCACAGGAGAATAAATCAATCCTACTACAATCGCCATGGAGAACACATCAATCCAGGCCGCCATGGAGAACACATCAATCCATGCCTCACAGGAGAACACATCAATCTTGCTACGATCGCCATGGAGAACACATCAATCCAGCCCTCACAGGAGAACACATCAATCCTGCTACGATCGCCATGGAGAAAACATCAATCCAGGCCTCACAGGAGAACTAATCATCCTGCTACACAGGAGAGCGAATCATCCTATTCCACAAGAGAGCGAATCATCTTGTTCCACAAGAGAGTGAATCATCTTGTTCCAGTGTGCACCACCAAGGGAGGGTGAGTCACCCTGTGGTCGTATGTTGCTCCAGTAATAACCGCAAGCCCTCAGAGCTCCCAGAGATCAATGTATGCAACATGCAAGACCCTTGTACAAGGGTTTCTTGATGACTCCAAGTCGTTTGGGAAAATCACAGGTTAGATCTTTCCTCGGGGCTTTGACAAGGTGTATCGACCTGTACATCATCTTAATGCGATGGAGCCTCCTTGCTCATCGACTTACCATATCCCAGATGATGTCTATCTGCTGGAGAAATCGACAAATATGGGATTCCTCAATAATTGAATCCCACCTCTGGTTGTTACAGAGAATCACAGTGGTATCCAATGTAAATCCAAACAGCTCATTGAAGAGCTTTCACAACCAAACTGCCTCACACGAGGTCATGCTAGCAGCAATATATTCTGCTTCAGCGGTTCTCAAAGCCACCGACTTCTGCTTCCTTCTCATCCAGGATATCGAAGCAGATCCCAAGGTGAAACAGCACCCGGAAGTGCTCTTACGGTCCACCACACTGCTTGCCCAATCAGCATCAGTATATCCAAGTAGTCTCACATCTTCGACAGTGTATCTTAACCCATTGTGCCACAAAGATATCTCAGAAGATTCTTGGCATCAATCCAGTGAGGCTCAACCAAATATGAGCTCACAATGCTAACTGCAAAAGATATGTTTGGATGGAGGTTCACCAAGAACATCAATGCGAATGAGTTTATGAAACTCAGAGGCATTTCCCAAATCTGGTCTGACAGCACTACCATATAACTTCTAAAGGTTAAGATCCTCGGGATAGTCACAGGCTTGCAGTCCATCATACCGAGTCTTTCCAATATCTTTACCACATATTTTCCTTGAGATAGGAAAATTTCCCCTGGCTTCTGCCACACTTCAAGTCCTTGGTCCTTCATTTCAAATTCAGAAGTCAACTCCCTCTTACATTTGTGAATGAGAGGGTTTGCACCTATTAGAAAGAGGTCATCCACATACAGCACCAGTATGAGAGGCTTTTCATCTTCAACCTTAAAGTAAAGGTTACGATCAGCTTCACTCCTAGTGAATCCCAGCTTCATCAAGTAGCTATCGATCCTCTCATACCATGCTCGGGGTGCTTGCTTCAGCCCATAGAGAGCCTTCTTCAACCTGCATACATGATATTTTCAATCAAATCCTTCGGGTTGCTCCACATAGACCTCTTCTTTGATCGAGCCATGTAAGAACGCAGTCTTGACATCCATCTAATGTAGGTTCCATCCTTGTGAAGCGGCAAGGGATATGATTGAGCAGATGGCCGTATATCTGGCAACAGGTGCAAATATCACATCATAGTCTATACCTTCCTTCTGGGAGAAACCACGAGCAACAAAACGATCCTTATACTTTTCCGTACTTCCATCTGCTGCATGCTTTATCTGTAAAGCCATTTGAAGTTAACAACTGTCTTGTCCTGGGGTCTGGGAACTACTTCCCGGACATCATTCTTCATGATAGACTCATATTCTTTGGTCATAGCATCCTTCCATACTTGATGCTTGACAGCATCTGAGAATGATGAAGGCTTATTTTGTATGATCGTGCTCATGATGGTCAGGTATCCCTGATACCTATTAGGTTTCTTACTTTCACGAAAGGTTCCTCGGGGTGCAGCATGTCCTTCAGCATCATCAAGTAGCCCCCTAAGCCATGAAGGCCTCTTCCTAGAAGAGGAAGGTTCATGTGGAGGAGGATCAATTGGATCCATGGGTTCTTCTACATTAGGAATTAATTCATCATCCTTTTCTTTCGGTTCCCTGGTGTCAACTTCTTGAGAGTTCTTCAAAGTTAGAATATTGTTCACCTTGCTGAGAGCCATATCTTCGTCAAAGGTGACATCATGACTAATTACGACTTCCCTTTGACCGACTACATAAATTCTATAGCCTTTAGTATTTTCACCATAGCCCACAAAAATTTCCTTCTTTCCAGATGCACCCAATTTATTTTTTTTCTCTTTCAGTACATGAAAATATATAGGGCTTCCAAAAATTCTAAAAATGAGAAACATCAGATTTCTTACCGGTGAACTTTTCTTCAGGAGCCTTGGAACCCAATGCTTGATGAGGGCATATACGACGATGTTTGTAATTTCAGCCCATAGAAACTTCGGAAGTCTTTGATCATGTAGCATGGCCCGGACAACTTCCACAATCATACGGTTCTTCCTTCCTGCCACACCATTCTGCTCAGAAGTATGTGGTGTAGTAGTCTCCCTCTTAATGCCAGCCTCAGATATGCCTGAGTGAACCAACTGTAATATATCGGAGGTCTTGCTTTGGCTTGAGGGGAATGATCCCCTTTTGAGCTTTCCTTCGGCACATCCTGGACATACACCTTCTTTCTCTACTTGGAATTCGGGCATCCCTGTCACAATTTGTTTTACACCGAGTATAGCTTGATAATGAAGGGGGGCAAACCTCTGATGCCAACGTTTAGACTGAAGAGATGTGTCATAAGACATGAGACCTAGCGGACTTCCATCGACCTGATATAATGACCCAAGAGTAAAGGCATCTTTAACATTATTTTTCCATATATGTACCTTGCCATTGCTGAAGGTTACCTTGTAGCTTTTGTCTTCCATTGTCGAGATGGACACTAGGTTCTTTTTGAGGTCAGGTGCATTTAATACATCTTGGACTTTCTAGCCTTCTTGAATGGTTGTCCTCTTTCTCGATCCCCAGCTCTCCTCTTACCTTTGCTGTTGAATTTGTCATTCCTTCGATTACCATGCGAGGGATTTTGATCATCGTCACGGTGAGAGTCCTTTCTATCAGGGCATTCCCTTGCATAGTGACCTGCTTTATTGCAAATGAAACATCGTCCTTTTCTTCCACCTTTAGATTCAGCCTTTCCTTTTGATTTAGACCCAGAATTATTTCTTCTCTTAGCATGAGAAGAAAAAGCAGCAAGAGGACCTTTAGGCATGGGCATTTCTTGCTCCTCTACCCTTGTTTCTTCTTGAATGCATCTAGCCATTAATTCCTTGAAACCAGGAATTACATTATTGTTCAGAAGAGTAGTCCTGAACACGTACCATTCGGATGGTAATCCTCCAAGAGTCATGAGTGCCATTCCCCTATCAGTGATAGCCTCCCCAATAGATAGGAGATCGTTCGTTATTTCGGTGATCCTTAAGAAGTATGCTTGCATTCTCTCATCTTTACCCTTCTTAATTTCCTTTAGCTTATTTCTAAGAAACAAAACTTGATTTGCATCATTTAATTTAAATAAACTCACCAGTCTATCGTAGACTTCCTTGGAGGTGTCCAATTCAGAGATGTAGGCCACCAAGTGCTTTTCGATAGAGTCTCAGATGATCTTCTTGTTTTGATTTCTCCATTTTTCCATTTGTTCCAGACAGCAGCGGATGCATTTGATGGAGGCTCAACAATATTGCCTCTTACATGGTCCACCACTACTTGATCTTCTAGGGTTAGATCAATAGACATCTTCCATCTGTGATAGTCAGCTTTCTCACGGAGCTTGTCTTTGGCAGGAAAGAGTATTGAGGACCCCATCGTTCTTTTAGGATAGCCTTGCCAATCTTCTCTTCAGTGATTTCTCTTGCTCTTGCTCGGGCTTTGTCTTCACCTCAGCTCTGATACCATGTTAAGTTATGGTATGTTCTATGCTTATAACAGTTTACTTCTTTTTCTTATTATATTCCACATATTAGCAATCACATGTGCATAAAGTAAAGTGCAGATAGAACATTACATGATCGACATAAAACAAACCAAGACAAGAGACACAAGGTGTGGCGACTAGCCAAGGAAAAACCCCACAATGTGTGGGGAAACCCTTTGATCAAATCTTCTTTTATCTTCAATAATTCAGCAGAGAGAAATAGTACAATAACTCTGATTTATATCAACAATAGCAAACCCTAGATCAGCAGCATCAACATTAGCGGCTTCATCATCAAACTAGGGCAGACGATATTTCACAAACCGACCGTCGGATCGGCATGATCCCACCACCAAAAGTTGCGGCTTCCAGAGGAGGTTCAGATGAACCTACAGCGCAGTTCAGATGAAGATATCTTCTAGTCCACGTACGTCAATCTTTACTTCTGCAGTTGCAGCTTCATTTTTGGCAGCTTCCATCTTCAAACTAGGGTAGTCGATATCTTGCAAACCGTCTGTCGAATTGACTTGATTTCACCACCAAAAGTTGCGGCTTTTAGAGGAGGTTCAGATGAACCTATAGTGAAGTTTAGATGAGGAGATCTTCTAGTCCAATCAGGTCAATCTTTACTTCTGCAGTTGTAGCTTCAGTTTCTGCAGCTTCCTGCTTTAAACTAGGGCAGTCAATATCTTGCAAACCATCTATTAGATTGACTTGATTCCACCACCAAAAGTTGTGGCTTTCAGAGGAGGTTCAGATGAACCTACAGTGCAGTTCAGATGAGGAGATCTTCTAGTCCATGTAGGTCAATCTTTACTTCTGTAGTTGCAGCTTCAGTTTTGGTAACTTCCGGCTTCACGTGTGAGAGAGAGACCCTTTTCTGCACAGTAGAGAAGAGACTCTTTTTTGCGCAGTAGAGAGAAAGAGATGTGATGAGATGAGTGAGTCCAAATGAGGAAAATTTCTCCTGTATTTATACACAACATTGGTGTTTGAATAGATGCAACTGTTGGGCTTCTGAGCCTACATGAGTTGTAGGTCGGCTTGATAATAATTCTATAATCAAAATAAATTCAGATATCCATGAATACTTATAGGAATCGGATGATATTTATATCAATCCTACAACTCTCGATGAGAGGAATTTAATAAAAATATTATCAACCATGAATAAGATGACCCACATGAAGTTTTTCCCTGGTTTCCAATTTTAACAACAATGAGATATAAGGGAGTCTCGCTTTACTTGCATAAGATGATGAAGTCACAGGCAGAGCTAGACAAAGCACAGATCTGGATGTTGATCCAAAATGATGAGAAGCTCCCTTCGTTCGTCAGTAGCATACACGCTTCCTATGAATGGTTGTTCAAGAGTCTAGATGTCATGGTGAGGATACATAGGATCTCTTCAATTGGTTCTCTCACCCAATCCATTGAGAACAACCAAGTCCGGCTGGAGGTCAACAAGTACATGGAGCAGCTAATGCAAGAAGCCACCAGTCATGACTTGCAGCTGAGCGTAGAAAAAATGTAGATGTACATAGGTGGTCCCATCACTCTCTGGACAATGTTGCACATTCTTTAAGATGAGTTAAACAAAGGTTCTAGGAATATATACCCAAAATCCATGGAGGCAAGAGTTCGTTTCCAGAAATACATCACAAGACAATATGGGTACACCATAGAGTAGTATCGAGCTTGGTATCAGTTCGTCACTAAAGATCATCAAGAGGATGTTGACGAGTTGGTCTTTCCCCAAGCTTCTGAGTCATAGTGTTTGTCTTGTTAGGCTGACTCTAGCCTATTTTGTCCCACATGGGTATATGTGGAAAATGTATATTATTTGTAAATATATTGTAAGTGAAATTCCAAGTGTCATTAGTGGAATGTGAACAGTCACTATGTAATGTAAAGAGTTATTTGTAAAGGATTTGAAGAGTCATGAGGGTAGTCAAAGAGTCAAAGGGGAATGTTAAGAGTCACCCCACCCTTTGTTATGAATAGAACCTCATAACTCATAAAACGGGCTTTTGAGAGCCAAGCTTTTGGATAGGATTAGGTTTAGAGAAGGCTTGGGAATATTGTGACGAGCCTTAACTTCTCCATAGCGTAGAGCGAGTACACTTCTTTAGAGGAGTGGGCAGTGTTGACTGTAATGTTCCACTATTGGGGCTAGTGGCTATCAATGGTGTATGTATGGATGGAACTTTTAATTAATAATAATATAATTGAGTTAGCACGTTTTCATGCATATGTTGTTATTGCAGTTCGACTACTATGGTTACTTTAGCAATGTATGTTGTTTAGCTTACGCATTTGCTTATGAACTATTTTTATGCAATTGTATGAATATAGTTGAAGGCGTGTTGTTGGATTAACCCATCACTTTAGTTTGTGGACTATTCCGCTTCCAGCTTGTGATGTCATTCTACTCGTGTGTTCCTTTCAGGTTGTGTACTATTACAGGATTCTAAGGGATGTGCTTCCTTGTCCCCTCTGTGTGTTAGAACCCCCATGCATCTCACTTGACTTGCTACAAGGACACACACTTGCTTCTAACCAAAGTCATTATACTTATCTCTGTGTGTTACCGCAGTCAAGGCACTACATTACCACCCACTGTTGGGACTCCTACTCCAAACAGTCTGAGGTCTAGTTGGGACTTCTTACTGGGGAGATCCCTTTGAATGTTGGTGGGTCCAACACCATCAACATGTACAATAGTCTCCTTATTAATACCTTCCTTTTTACAAAAGTCTATGAAATCATTTGAAATTTACTCTCCACCATTGTCAAATCCAAAGATCTTAATTTTATTCCTTGCTTTATTTTTTATTAAAGTCTTGAAGTCCTTGAACATATAAATGGCATCATCCTTATGCTTCAAGTAATATATCGATGTCTTCCTAGAGAAATCATCAATGAAATTTATGTAGTAAAGATGGCCACCAAGATAATGCACAGCCATTGGTCCACATAGGCCTGAATTAATGAGTTGGAAGATGTCATTAGTCTTATTCTTTTTAGAGGGAAATGGTCCCCTTATCTTCTTCCCACTGACATCCCCTTGACATACTCCATCATGTCAAGCTTGAACATCAGGGATCCTAGAGACCAACTTCTTCAATTTTCGAAGAGCTTCATAATGTAGATGTGTCAATATTTGGTGCCATAGCTCACTTTGATGATTAGTGTCATGGACCATTGCTAGAAGAGGTCTTCTAGCGACTCTATAAAGTCCTACTCTAGATCTCAATGTAAAGGAATATTTCATTCAAGATTCCTTCAGCCAAGTGAGAACTTTTCCTTTTATGAAGGCTACTCTCATTCCTTTGTCTTCCAAGGCAGAAATAAATACCATGTTCTTCTTTAGTTTTCAATCATACATCACTTCATGAAGAATAACAAATTCCCCAGAGTTCAAATTAAATTTGACAGATACACAACTATTTATAGGACATTCAGTATTTTCTCCAAGAATAATCTTCAAACTTGTTTTCCTCTCAACCAAATTTGAGAGGACTATGAAAATTCCTAAACCCGGAATCCCTACTGCAGCAAATTGATGTTACTTCTCCTACTTGTTAATCCATACAAGTTATTTACTTTGTTCTACTATAAACGTCGAAGTAAATACAACTACAGCATTCATTATTTAAAATAATATGTCGAGATAAGAAACTGAATAGGAAAAAATACAACACGATGACACAGTTATTTTTGGACAATTGTCCTTGGAAAAACCCCATGTGGAAAAACCGGTGCAACAACTCTGAGGGTTTTTATTATAATGTAGTAGTAATTTCTGAATACAACTTCGCGATGCCTTCCCAACAATCCAGTTACAAAGAATATCACTGACAGAGAGATCTGTGAGTTGACCTCACGCTATCACTGGAAATATTGGTTGATTCAACCCCTGAATGACTACCACTAGTTGCCTCTACTCTGCCTCTGCATAGTCTTTGCGTCAGCCGAATGTCAAACCTTTTGGGGACAACGTCACTCCTCCAGCTAATTGATTTGCTACCTAGGACTTCGATTTTTGCCTCCCAATCTCACACCTTGGCTCTTAGATTTTGCAATTGATTCCTTCAGCAAATTTTCAACATTCTTCTTGGCTTTTGTGTTTCCTCTGTATGGCCTTGCCTGGCTCTACGTCGAACCCTCTGTGTCTGCGCTCCCACTGTTGGATCTCCCTTTACCTTCTCTATTGATTATTCTCCAACCGAGAAATATTTCCCTTCAGATACTATCCTTGCCCCTCACTGCAAAATATGACTATTGAAAATCTCTTCATAAATTTCTCTGCTTCAGAATATTGAACTTTTAATCTCTCCTTTGTGTATTCTCCAAGTTCCCATCAAACCTTCTTTTATAATCCTCTCGTTGATCAATCAACGACCTAGATTAGATTATAATCAATGGCTAGGATCATATTGACTTGATCTCCACCTTCTTCTAGAAGTTTCACCCACAGTTTAGATTAATACCCATAAATTATTTTAATTTTCTAAGTTTAGACTTAGGGTCCCATTAAAAATAATTAATTATTTTAATAAAACTGTCTCTGTGTAATTTCTCAAAACTATTTCTGGGTATTGGAGAATGCATGTGTCTAAGCCTCCCCGCAAAATTTGAGACTTATAGCACATACAATGCTACCAGAAACCAACACTCCCTCTTAGCGAGGAATGTTCTCTAACAATGCAACATGTTGAAGCATCACTATGTTTTGTAACATCTCCTTCTGCAATGTTGATGACTGACATCTTGTCCACCAACTACTGTGCAAATGTTACATTTGTACTATTGTTAACCCTTCCACTGTCAACACTACATTTGTACTACAAATCCTTCTCAATTCTGCATTCGTGCTGCTGCTGGCACTGCCATTGCCAATTGCATCTGCACTGCAACCTTCTCCAACTGTTGCTGCTACTACATCAACAACGGAAAAGTATCCCAAATTACTAAACTAGTGTTCAGTATGATGCATCTCGCTGCTGGAGTCTAACTATTGCTAGTCTCTGGGCTGACCCTCTGAAGCCTCTGTGTTGTTGTTGACCTCTTCTTTGTGCCATCTGCACTACTGCCAACTTTGATCTACACTTCTCAGTCTCTGGCATTACTAGCCTCTGCAACTATCACTCCGGCATTCCTCTGCACCAACTAGCCTTGTCCACCTTGCTACCTATTTTTTGGTCTCACGTAGCAAGGAATTGATCCAAGAGGTGGGCTCCTTAAGGATCCTACCCATCTTTGGTTCTTTCGAACTACAACTCTAAATCATCCCACCTCCCTCCTGGAGGTATCTCGAATGTCATGGAAAACTAATCCTCCTTGATCTTCACGACTGCAACCTTCGAATCATGCTTCTCATCTTTGTCTTTCTTCCTGAGAGGACATTATGTTTCATAGTGGCCAAATTCACCACACTTTGAGCATTTTATTTTTGAAAGATCCTTCTTCCGCCTTTGTTGCTCCTGTTGCCCCTTGGATGCAAGGGTTACATTCTCATCCTCCTCCTTGGGCTTCAACCCACTGTTGTTGCTTCTGTCAAGTTTACATTTGACCAAATCTATCCTCAACTAATTTTTCTTAATAGCTTCCCACATCTCATCCCAGTTTGGCAAATTCTCCCTACCCAGGATGCTCTAGAAAAATACTTGTCACTCCTCAAATACTGAATTTAGGGCCAACCTTACCATCTCGGAACCTTGAGGTTTTGACCCCACAACTGCCAATTCATATTGGGTCTCCTAAATCTTCATAAGGAACAGATCAATGTGTTCCCTCTTCTGCATCTACGTAGATCTCATCTTCTACTCCAAGTACATCTTTCAATGCTCAGAAGATCCCTCATACGACGTTGACAATGCATCCCACATATCCTTGGCATTATTTCTGTCAACTATGTGACAAAGTATATGATCCTTCACTCCATTGAGGATCATTCTTTTTGTATTCACCATTTCTCCCTTGTACTTCTGAGACGATCTGGATATGTGGGCTCATCTACCATGTTGTCAATGCAGACTTTGAGAAAATGATCATCCAAAAGGCATGACATTATTACCTTCCAGATAACATAGTTGGATGCCCCATCCAACCTATCCTGATCTCTTTGTCTACTGGTTGTCATATCTTCCAATTGAAACAGTCGAATAGCCTCATCTCTCCTCTACGCAGCACTAGACTAACCTACGCACTCCCTTCTAGAGCTTGTAGATTTCCCCTCTCCATTGTTGCTTAGCTAGTGATAATTCATACGTGTTGGCTTGAAGTCCTCTAAGCAATAATTCCTTCAACCATGTCTCTCTCTTCCTTCTGATGTCTTTCTGCCCAACAACTGCCTACAGAAAACTGTGTCCCACCAAAAAATCCCCTCTTTGTTGAAGCTTCTATTGTGCTACTCCCTTTTCCACTAACAAATTTCGATCTAGACATCTTACCTCTCTGTCGACTCACTCAGAGAGAGATTTACCACAAAAATCTAGCCCTCCTGGTCTAAACTACGCAAGCCCTCTAGGGATTCGAATTACTACCTCTACAGGAATTTTGAATTCCCTTCTTCCTTTAGCATTGGGTCTTCCAGTTCTGTTAGTGTTTCTTCACCTGCAGCTCTGATATAATGTGAAAATTCCTAAACCCGAAATCCTTACTGCAACAAACTGATGTTACTTCTCCTACTTGTTAATCCATACAAGTTATTTACTGTTTTCTATGGTAAATATTGAAGTAAATACAACCGAAGCATTCACTATTTAAAATAATATGTTGAAACAAGAAACTGAACAAGAAAAAATACAACACAATGACACGGTTATTTTTGGAAAAATGTCTCCAGAAAAACCCAATGCGGGAAAACTGATGCAGCAGCTCTGAGGGTTTTTATTATTACGTAGTAGTAATTTTTGAATACAACTTTTGGATTCCTTCCCGACAATCCAGTTAAAGAGAATATCACTGACAGGGAGATCTGTGAGTTTACCTCACACTTTCACTAGAAATCATGGTTGATCTAGCCCCTGAATGACTGCTCCTAGTTACCTCTATGCAGTATCTGCATCATCTCAATGTCAAACCTTTTGGGGATAATGTCACTCCTCCAGGTGATTTATTTGATGCCTTGGAACTTCAATTTTTGCCTCCTAATCTCACACCTTGGCTCTCAGCTTATGCAATGGATTCCTTTAGCAAATTTTCGGACTTCCTTCATCTTTTATGTTGCCTTTGTGTGGCCCTTCGTCAACCCCTCTAGCTGTGTGATTCCATTGATGGAACTCCCTCTACCTTCTCTATTGAGTATTCTTCGACCGGGAAAAATTTCCCTTCAGATACTATCCCTACCCCTCACTGCAAAAAATCACTATCGAAAATCTCTCCGGAAGCTTCTCAGCTTCAAATGACAGGAAATTGTTGTTATTTCTTATGGTGGTAGTGAAGGTTTCCCAAACAGGAGGGAGAGTGTTGACCAGTGGTTGTCATTGATGTCAACCCAAGAAGCACCATGGGATACCCCAATATTGCAAGGCATTTTGACTTGAAAACTCATATTATTTTGCATCAAATATCTTCTCGATGGATTCTACTTGTCGAGATGTTTCTGTTGATATATGGTACGCCTCCTAGTTCTTCACGGTTTGAGAGTTATTTGTGTTTGAAGCTAGTAACCCCAGTTAGTGGGCTAAAACCCTATGGGGTTGTGGCATGGCACTCATAATTGGTTTTGGTGATTGAATAGTCAATAATTAATAATATTTTTTTCTCCTAAAATCACTCCAACATTCACTTGTTGAGGACCCTCTCAACTCAAGACATTCATATAAATAATGACCCTCATATCCTCCTCTAGTAGGTATTTTGTGGCCTAAAAGAAGTCATCATGGCATTTTTGCTATAACCTTTTTGTTGCGCATCTTTAGAAGCTGAAATTAAATTTGAGCCGAACTCTTGGTTAACCAAGTGACCAAATTTCAAAGCTTAGTTCGCTATATTTTCATAGATATGATCTGAGGAAGTTAGGTTTTTTGCAGGCTCCCGAATTCCATGTCAAACCATTGATCTTGGGAAAATCGTCATAACTTTCTCTTTGAGCATTGGATTCAAATTTCATAAATATTCACAGAACGAGGATGGACTGTAGTTTGTTGAGTAGCATTTTCAGGGTCGAAGGTCAGTGACACGTGGCACTTCATACTAGTTCGCTCTATTGAACCAGGCTATAATCACGTCATCATGGGAGATTGGGCATAACGCTTTCTTGAAGAATCCAACCTTGCTCAAACATGTGGAGTTGCAACAAGAACTCAGAGGGCTACCACAAGACGAAATTGCAGACCCGAGATATCTACAATTACATATATATACAACAAATTCAATATTGAGCTCCTAGAAAGAAATAAAAAGCATACATTCAAGGATCACTACAGTAAGGACCACACATCAACAGTCAAGGGAAATATCATATAGCAAGGTATATATGATTAGTGTTTACATTTGAATTTTGAGTATCATCTCTAACAAATGTTTCTGCAGGACAATGTAAGTAAATATAGGGTCTCAGTTATATCTCTATGTCTTTATATGTCACAGTTAGTTCTGATACCACATTTTGGATGTCCTATTCTTGATACTACACATTTGATGTTACACCGAGTCTACTAAATCTATATGATGTTGTGAGCTCATGTTACTTATCTTGTCATAATTGATAGGATGGTCTTTGTTGTTGTACTTAGAACTTGGTTCATCACAAGTCTAGGGTTTGTCATCAGTTTCTATTGTATATATCTTTAGGTCAGTTTTGGATATAGTCTTGCATAGAGTCTAGGCCTATATCAAGAGTGTGAGTCTTTGTCTACTGCTGCAACAAGTCAACAACAAAAGTGACAGGAAAATTTTAGTACGCATTGTAATTTTAATTTGTATTTATTCATTATTATGCACTTACATGTGTTTTGCAGGCAGAGGTAAGTTGAAGGGTATTTTGTTTTCCCTTTTGAGATTGGATTTCGCTAGGAAAATTGGCATGCAGGTAGAAGAAGATTCAAGGACAGAATCAAGCTAGCATTCAAGAGATGAAGCATCAAATCAAATGAAGAATTGCAGTGGGACATCCTTTAAAGTTATGATAGCCATCTGTATATTGTGAAGAAGTGTCAAGGCCAAGATTCATCATTGTAAAGTTTTAAAAGAGTCATTTGTAAAAGTGTCATCATTTGAAGACTCATTATTGCAAAAGAATCAATTTGTCTAGAGTTGAAAAGGAATTGTTGTGAGGTATAGGAGTCTCTATTTGGATGATGTTATGGTTGGGTTGTTTGGTCAAAATCATTGTAAATCATATTGTATCGTGGATCATTGTCCCTGGTATGGGAATCCACACTCTTGTCTCATTTCAATCATTATAGGGTGGTAGGGAGGTGTTAGGCAGGTGCATGAAATTGCCTACAGGTTGGAACTTGTTAACACTTCAGGGTGGTAGGCTGGTCTAGGGTGTTGGGGCATATTACTGAAGAAACCAGGCCGTTGGGGCATCCTTCCAGTAGGATATGGAGAAGAATGCTTTTCTAGAATTCTAGGAAGTTGTTGCTTTCATTTCAATTGGGGCTGAAGATTAAAGAAATTATTAGAAAACTGTTAGATGGTTTTTGACCCAAAGGGGGTTTTCCACCTAAAATTTGTGTGCCTATTGTGTTCTTTTATTTACTGTTATCACTGCATAAACATTAATAATAATTGGAGATTAACTAATGCTCTGAAAATATTTAAAAGTGCTAATTGTTAAGGAACACTGATTCACCCCTTCCTCCTCCCCCCTCCCCCCCTCAGTATTTTCCAACAAAGAGTTCTAAATGTTACCAACACCAACTCTTTTTCAAGTACAATTTCACCAACTCTCTATAATTGATCTCTAAGATAAGATATCCTCATGATATAAGATTGTACATATTTTCCTTTATTCATTTTTATGTCTTTTAGTTGATATTTCAAGGAGTTGATTTTATTCAAATTGTTAACATCATACATGTTGGCTAGCTTATTACATATCCTTATATTTCTTCAAATTTCCAACATAGACAAGTAAATGATCATGCAAACCATCAACAATAATTTTCTTGCTTTTAACTCACCTTTCTTCTGACTTTTTCTTGGTAGCAACGAGACCATTTTTTGGGTTCTCGGGAACATTTCCTTACATGTACTCCAAGACATAATTTTCATCTAATATGATTTGGCAAACTGTTCTTCCAAGCAACAAAATTTGATGAGTATCTAGTTTCTAAGCTTCCTTGAAGTATGAGGTAGTCATCTTGAACTATTGAGATAGATTCCTTCAACTTTTCCAAAGATGATTGCTCTAGCCCTTGTCTCCTTTGGGCTTTTCCTTCACCTTACCTTTGATACCATGTTAATTTTTCATTGTTCTATGTTATGTCAATTACTTTAGCCCAATTCAGTTCTTCAATAAGCAATATTTTCAATAACAAATAATTCTTCCAATAATCAACATTAATTGAAGATATAGAAGTAAATTAAATGGAAATAAAAGACAATCAAGAGCATCAACAAGAGACACCAATTTGGTCAAAGACCAGGGAAAAAACCCACAAGGGGGAAAACCCTTTGAAAATTCTTCTTCTATTAAATTGTCTTCAAATGTTTAGCAAAGTACAATGAGTCAAATCCATAAACAAGAGTAAAATTCAACGATTTGACTTATCTAAAAAATCAACCAACCAAGGTCCACTATGCCAATGATGAAAAAGTCAAATATGGTGAACTGTTATAAAGTTTGCAATTTTGAAAATTCAACAGTAGTCAACGTGCCCTAACTAGTCCTAAGTCAATAGTCAAATCTGTCTTTCAAGAGCTCAGTCAACAATCCACAAGCTCAGTCTCAAATGTTGGTCAAATTCAGCCCAAAACAAGCAAAGAAAGTCTAGTCAAACTCTGTCGAAGGAGAGATTCGGTCAAAGTTTGCAATTTATCCCTGTGGTCAACCCAAGTCAAAGTGCCCAGATCACCTTGTTTTACATGTCAATCAATGCAGCCTAGAAGGATAGAAATATCCCTTCCAAAAGCGAAGTCAAATCATGCCAAAATCACCCAAGTGAACATTGTTCAAAGTCTTCCAGGCAAACATTCAACCCACAAATTTCAGAGCTACCTTAAGGACCCTCGCACGTGTGAAGAGGTTGCCTCAAATTTGTATGAACCAATCAAAACAAGACATAGAAGATGACATGTGATGTGATGTCCAAATGATCTTGAGGTCACTTGTATATATGCAACTTTGGAGGGGAAATTTTTCCTTAAGCTCACCTTCACAATTTGTGTACTTGTGGGCTCGACTTCAAAAATACACTTTTCCTTATCCAAATTTCTTGCTTCCAAGGTTAATTTTGTTGAAAAAAGTGTAACTAGGTCCGATCTTCATAATGACATGATCTTTGTAAATGATGAAATAAAAGAAATAAAATCATTTTTGTATGCCTTGCTTCATTGTTTTCTTGAGAAAGAGGTTTATTTATTAGTGGCTCCCATTGAGAGCCTTAGGATTTATTATTAAGTCAAAGAGTCAATGTCACGAAGAGATCTTCTTGAGCATATGTAAAATATAAATGAGTTAACCATTAGGGGAATTTTGAGATCTAAAATGGACCTCTTAAGAAAAATGTACAACCAAAATAAACTTTATAAGAACCAATAGGATTCAAGATGATGATATCAACCATGGGGGGTGATTCACCATTTTTGGAGTAAAAAATTAAAAACATTAAAATATAATAAAATAATAAAACTACTTTTTCAACTCATATTTTCAACATATCTCCCTAAGTTTTTACTCAATTTTCAACCTGGAGTACTCATTAGATGAAAAATTTAATTCCTCATCCAAGGAGTACCCATGCTGCATACTTTCAATGGACCCTGCTACACGAAAAATGAGAAATACATGAAAAACGTTTTCGTGTAGCAAGGTCCATTGAAAGTATGCAACATGAGTACTCTTTGGATAAGGAATCAAATTTTTCATCCAATGAGTGTTTCCCCTCGAAATTTGAGTAAACCCATGAGGAGATAAGTTGAAAAAATAGTTTCTTTTTTTCCCTCTAAAATTTGATGATGTAATATAATATTATTTTATTATTTCCACTATTATTTTATAATTTCCTTGTGAGGCCTATTTTAGACCTTAAAATTCCCCTAATGCTAGTGTCTAGAAAATCCATCCAAAAAGACAAGCACAGTCCTCTTAATGTTAGCCTGCAAAAGGAATTAAATACACTCATGCTGGCTCACCTGAAATGACACACCTCTTCATTGGTTCATGTCAAGTAAATATGGAGGATAAACCACTATATATACTCAGGTAGGGTCTGCGCAAAAGAGAAGGTTCAGGATCTTATCATACCTCTGAAAACTCGATGGTAATTATAGTTGGATCTTCGCATATGTCCCTGCAATTTCGAATGGAAAAATAGTAAGTCACTTTGGATGGGTACAACAGAGAAAGTATGATATTTCTGGATGGATACAGACCTGAGATCTTTGCATGTACAAAAACAGTGAGACACTTTCGGATGGGTACCACAGAGGTACAGTCTTGGCATAGTTGTGACAAGAATGATCTCGGTGCAGGGAGAGAACACTTTGTCTCGGCATACCTCTAGATGCAGTTAAGATCTCAATTAATTCAAGGTGCAGTCATGATCTTAGCATAGTTATGATCTCGACCTTGAAGGAGACATAGTCACAAGGTGAAGATCTTAGTGAAGGAGCAACAATGGTGCAACAACAATGATCTAGTTGTTATGATGAAGACCTCGGTGAAGGTGCAACAATGGTGTTGCAGCATTAATGAAGATTTTGGTGGTGTTGTAGTGATGGCCTCAATGGTTCAGCAATGATGATGATCTTAGCAGTGACAAATAAGAGAAATGGTGTCTTGGTCTTGGAGTGGCTAAATAGGTCAAGGGTCATGGTCTTGGTATTCATCAATTGGAATCTCTATAAGAAGAATTTTGTACAGGTTTTCCTCTTAAAGAATGAGAGGTTTTGACCCTAGCAAAAAGCCAAGACCTTTTGTTCTTGTCTCTTTAGTTTGGTAGCTATTTGATGAATTAAGAAGACACTCTAATAATAACAAGTAAAGTTTGTGCTAAGAAGAAAAAGTTAAAATACCTCACAAATAGTTATCATGGCAAGAAGAATCTTGTTAACTTTGATTGCCCTAGATTCTTCAACATGGTATCATAGGTAAGGTGTTGAAGTCATAGGAAGGGCATCAAATAGAGATATTCAGGGATCAGTTTTCAAGAAGGGCATCAAAGCAAGTTGAAGGGATTTTTGTTTCAAAACTTACATCAAAGTTTGAGGGACCAGTCTACAACAACAATATACAATGGCAAGGGTTTTTGTCTATATAATCAAGGAGACTGCAAGAAGCTGTTGGAAGAAGCCTACATGACCTAAAGGTAAAATGAGGTATCTATGCTTGCGTTTAATATTATAATGTCATTTCATATGGTTTTAGGTAGCATGGATCATTACTTATATCTTAACAAGAATGATCAAGAAATCCTGATATATGCAACCATGATAAAGGCAATCAACATCCAAAAGACCAAGAAGACTTGACTAGGAAATCTCCCCTAAAGATATGAGGACTCTGATGGAAAAAGATGAAGACCGTTGACAATGGATATCTTTGGGAGATGTGTCAACATGTATGCAGGATGTTGATACCTACAGAAAGATGTCATGATGAAGAGTCATCTCATAAGGTACTATTTGATTTAATTTTATGTTTTGATTTCTTGAATAATATCTAGATGAATTCATGCAGGGCTAGAACAAGAGTTGTAAGTGCAAGTACAACTAGCATTCATGTGGTGGATGGAAATTCCTGAAAGAAACATAATGAGGAAGAAGTAGCCATATGATCAAGGTTCCAAATATGCATCAAGAAGGGCACTTTCCATGAAGAAAGGAATGACATGACAAACCAAGAAGAAAAGTGATGGATGGCTAAATTCCCTACAAGGAAGAACCTCAACTGAATTTCATGACATCAAGGAAGGAGATTGATCAAGTAGCTGAAGGACCCATGAAGAAGAAGTTGTTGATGAAAAGGAGAGTCCCTAGTTAAGAGGGAGTTTTGACAAGTCCCTAATTGAGAGGGAGCTTGGGCAAGTTCCTAGTTAGAGGGAACTTGGGTACATTCCTTTACAGGAATGGGCATATCCTCCCTAATTGAGATAGAGAGATAGACACAACATTTTTGTCCTCATCTGGGAAGAAAGAATGAAAGGATTGGATAATCATCTAGCATCGGATGCTCTTTGAGGATGTGTAGGGAATCCAAGATAAGAGTAGGAAAGAGGACCGATATTCTTTGAGGGATGGGAACCCAAAATAAGAATAGTCCTAGAAGATCATACTCAATGAGAACTTGGGTGGGTATGTACCTTGAGAGACAATCATGAAGGTGTCTATAATCATTGGACTCGCAAACATTGTGCTTTGATCAGTTGAGAGATAGAGTTGTCAGTCAAGGACTTGCTGTGGAAACAATATAGGTTACTATTTATACATATGGGTTACCAATTTGATTCTTCTAATGATAAATTCTTCATATTGAGAATGACCAAGTACCATTATGAATACCTCCCTAGTTAAGAGGGAGTGTTGAAGAAAGTGTAACTAGGTTCATTCTTCATAATGACATGATATTTGTAAATGATGAAATAAAAGAAATAAAATTATTTTTGTATGCCTTGTTGCATGGGTTTCATGAGCAAGAGGATTATTTATCAGTGGCTCCCATTGAGAGCCTTAGGATTTATTATTTAGTCAAAGGGTCAATGTCATGAAGAGCTCTTATTGAGCAAATGTAAAATATATATGAGTCAACCTAGTGTCTAGAAAATCCCTCCAAAAAGACAAGCACAATCCTATTAATGTCTCTGTGCAAAAGGAATTAAATGCACTCATGTCAGCTCACCCGAAATGACACTCCTTTTCGTTGGTTCATGTCGGCTAAATATGGAGGAAAAACCATTATATATACCCATCTAGGTTCTACGCAAAAGGGAAGTTTCAAGATCTCGACATACCACTGAAATCTCAGTGGTAATTACAATGAGATCTTCGCATATTTACCTGCAATTTTGGATGGAAAAACAATAAGTCACTTCGAATGGGTACAACAAAGAAAGTATGAGATTTTCAAATGGATACAGGTCTGGGATCTTCGCATATTCACCTCAGAAATTTCGGATGACAAAAACAGTGAGACACTTTCGGATGGGTACCAAAGAGGTACAGTCTTGGCATAGTTGTGACAAGAATGAACTTGGTGCAGGGAGAGAACACTCTATCTCGGCATACCTCCAGATGCAATCAAGATATCAATTATGAATTCAGTATAGCACACGTAGGCTTGACATACTTCAAGGTGCAGTCATGATTTTAACATAGTTATGATCATGATCTTGATGGAGACTAGTCACAAGGTGATGATCTCGATCTTGAAGGAGACTAGTCACAAGGTGAAGATCTCAGTGAAGGAGAAGCAATGGTGCAACAAAAATGATCTAGTTGTTATGATGAAGACCTCGGTGAAGGTGCAACAATGGTGTTGCAGTAGTAATGAATATTTTGGTGGTGCAGTAGTGATGGCCTCAGTGGTGCAGTAGTGATGGCCTCAGTGGTGCAGCAATGATGATGATCTCAACAGTGACAAGGAAGACGATTGGTATCTTGGTCTTGGAGTGGCTAAATAGGTCAAGGGTCATGCTCTTGGTATTCGTCAATTGGAATCTCTATAAGAAGAATTTTGTGTCGGTTTTCATCTCAAAGAGTGAGATGTTTTGGCCTTGGCAAAAAGCCAACATCTTGTGTTCTTGTCTCTTTATTTTGGTAGCTATTTGATGAACTAAGAATACAGACTCTAATAATAACAAGTGAAGATTGTGCTAAGAAGAAAAAGTTAAAATACCTCACAAATAGTTATCATGGCAAGAAGAATATTATTAACCTTGATTGCCCTAGATTCTTCAACAAAGTTTGGTCCTCTTGGAAAGATAAATCTTGTCTAATGATTGGAATTTGTCACTCAACTTCCAAATTTACATGTTTGAGGAACTAGATTAAGCCTTCATTGTTAGTGGCCTTATTAGCACTAATATAACCCTAATTGTTCCCTTGATTTATTATCTTGAGAATATATGACAAGAATGAGGGGAGAGGTGATACCAATGGGGGGTTTCTTATGTATGTCATAAAGGGAGCTCATATAGGAAAACATGGAGCAAGTATCCTTGTAAGGGGAGAGGGTATGATGCTTAAGAAAAGGGTGCACTAAAAGGTTTTAGGGCAATGACAAAGGGCCACACAAAGTTCTTGTCTCCTCATTGATAAGAAATATCACTTTTAAAAACAAAGGAGGTAATGGTAGTTTAAATATGGAGGTCCCTATATTTATATGAAACAAAGTTGTCTATGAAGAACTTTGCATTCTTCATTGAACCAACCTTGCATCACACTAGAACCAAATTTTGGGGTGTTTGTTTGTTATTGAATGTGCAAGTATAAGTCAAGGATTTCCTCCCCAAGAACCTTAGAGAGGAAAGAAGAAGGGGGGAAGTGATAGTGACAGGGGATTTCCTAGCTATGTCATAAAGGGAGGTAAAACATGGACTAAGGATTAAAGCAAGGGGAGAAGGCATGGTGCTTAGGGAAAAGGGTGAACTAAAAGGTTTTAAGACAATGATAAAGGGCCACACAAATTTCATGTCTCCTCATTGAGTGGAAAGCTTGCGTTTTATAATAAATGATGTAATGATAATATATAGATAGAGGTCCCTATATGAGTATGGAATAACTTTTTTTCGTGAGGAAGATTCCATTTCTCAATGAACTGGCTCTACATTGCACTAAAAAAAATGGTTGGGGTACTTGTTCATTATTGAATTGTGTGAGTCAAGGGTTGCCTCCCCAAGAACCATGGAGAGAGTCTCATATTTCATTATGGCTATGTCAGTGATCAAAAGTGGTAAAAGGGTGTGAATGGACAATTTCTAAATATAGGGTGGCGAGTAGTAGGATATTTTTACATGTAATTCAAAGAAATGGTCTGCATCAAACTCCATGTCGGGTGAAAATTGTGACGAGAGTTAAGGGGAAATAGAAAACTACAATATATACATACTGGTGGAGGAACTCGTGCAAATTTGGGCCACAAAAACCCAACATGATTTTATAAGGCCACAATTGAGACTCTATTCTAAACGAAGTCATCGATGATGAATGTGACCCCACGAAATTCTCCAGCCCTATCAAAACATCTGTTGTCAAAGAAGGTGAAGTTACGTGGTCCTCATGGAACAAAGGTTTTGTCTATGTGGGTTGACATGTGCCTTTATGAGAAAGATGAGGTATCCAAACCTAACTATGTTGTGAAGCTTTCCCAAATAAGTTGAACTCACTCTACATTGCACTAGAAACAAGGGTTGGGGTACTTGTTCATTATTGAATTGTGTGATTCAAGGGTTGCCTCCCGAAGAACCATGGAAAGAAGCTCATATTTCATTATGGCTATCTCAGTGATCAAAAGTGGTAAAAGGGTGTGAAGGGACAATTTCTAAATATAGGGTGGGGAGTAGCAGGAGATTTTTACATATAGGTCAAAGAAATGGTACACATCAAACTCCAGGTAGGATGAAAATTTTGACAAGAGTTAAGGGACTGTGTTTAAGGAACTATACTTCAAAGCCTTCATTTTTGCTTTCCATTTTTCTCGCTAATCAAACTTCCTCATAACGATTTTTGGAATATGGTGGGTCTTCGATCCAACAATAGAGTCTATGAAATCATGAATAAAATTTCTTTTGTTCGCATGATGAGTTTCCTTTACTACCCTTTCACCATTAGTAAGTATTTCTTGTAGAAAATTTGCCAAATCTGTCTTCAAATCTGCCATGTCTGTTTTCAAATCTGTCTTCAAATCTATCTTCAAATCATCCATCTTACCTTCCACGCCATTCATCTTAGCTTCCACGCCCTTTATCTTAGATTCCACGCCATTTATCTTAGCTTCTGTTAGCTTTTGTGAGAGTGACATTTGTTGCACTTGGTCTCGTAACTTTGATATATCATGTAGTATTTCTTCCTCTTCTTCATGAGTCATGCTAGAGATTTTAGGTTGCTTACTAGGTATTTGCATTTTCGTTCCTCGGGGCATCAGTTACCGATAATAATGCTCTACTATGCCCTTTGAATTCCTTCAAAATAATTTTTCAATCCAAGCTTAAACAAAAATTTAAAAAAATCTACACACCTTTTTTCACTTTGTAGGAGCTCGATATTGCCTCTGATGTATCTCTGTAATTTCGGATCATCCAGTTCTGAAATTGTGACCTACAGTAGCCCTCTATGTCCTCTTTCCAATGCCACCAGTCTGATCCAAATTGGATTCTCCAAGGAAGAGTTATACCAAATCTCCCACAGTGACCTGATTATAGACTAGTTCAGTAGAGTGAACTTGTACAACATGCCACATGTCCCTGTTTCAACCTTTGGCTTTGAAAAATATATACAAGAAACTACAATCCGTCCTATTTTTGTACCTTCTTACGAAATTTCAATCCGATGCTCAGAGAGAAAGCTATGAAGATTTTCCCCAAGTCACCTTTTTGGAATGTAATTCAGGAGTCTGCAAAAAGACCAACTTCCTCAGATCATATCTCCGCAAATATAGCGTGAAAATATCTGAAATTCAGACCTGAGGTTCAGTGCGATTTCGTCTCAAATGGGTTTTTTTTTCGCTTCTGAAACGCTGCAAAAAAAAGGTTATAGCGAAAATGCCACAATGACCTATTTGGAGCAGCGAAACCATAGAATCCAAAGCTCTAATACCAAATGTTATGAAACTAGCTCACAAAAAGATAGAAAAGATATATCAATGCCTTAGAATTCAGCCTCTTCGAGGGGGGAACCTCCTTTACATTACACAAATGAATTATTCCTTGATGATTCAAATGACAAAAACTCTTTTCTATATATAGGAGTCTAAAGAGTCACAATATAACCCAATCGACCAAACAATAATAATATAAAGCCACAAAAATAACAATAGAGGGATTCTATGGGGTGCAGTAACAACAATATGGGGACAATAGGGGCACAACAATATTAATAAGGGATACAACTACAATAGTAATGGGTTAATCACTAGTATTGTAGGGACCTAACAACATCTTGGTGGAGCAACTCGTGCAAATTTAGGCCACCAAAACCCAATATGATTTTCTAAGGCCACAATTGAGACTTTATTCTAAACAAAGTCATAGATGATGAATGTGACCCCATAAACTCCTCCAACCCTATCAAAACATATTTTGTCAAAGAAGGTGAAGCTAACTGGTACCAGTGGAACAAAGGTTTTGTCTATGTGGGCTGACATGTGCCTTTATGAGAAAGATGAGGTATCCAAGCTTAACTATGTTGTGAAGTTTCCCCAAAGAAGTTGAAAAATCCATGTTCCAGTTCCAATAAGTAAAGGACATATAAAATGAGCCACCTTTCCTTGGTAGGCTCATTATTTGGACCAAGGATGAGACCCCCCAAAGGGGAACAAAGTTCCAAATCATTTCTCTAAGGTACCAAAATACTACCAACACCCTCTCCATCTTTTGGTTAAGACGACCTATTCACTAGAGTGCTTGAGCTTAGCTAATTAAAATTAATAAGATGAAGAGTTCGAAGTTGCCCTAAACAACCCCAATCTAAGCACACTCTAGGTTAACATTCTTTCAAGTGAGTGTAACATCAAGAGATGAAGTTCCAATGGCCACGATGGTCAAAAAAAGGAGTGCATGACGAGTTCACCTCCACACCTTAATGTTAAAGTATTTTCTCCTTACTAGACATTATTTTGTGATGGAATCAAAGCACTTAAATCACTTTCAGCAAACAAGGAAACCATCCCCCTCTCTGAACATTGTGAATCCAAAGTTTATTTCATGCTTGATTAGGATCTATTGGGATCTCATCTATTCTTACATGGATTTTAGGATAAAATTTATAGTTGTAACAAAAATATGTCTCTAAGCGAGTGTTGGAGATGAATTTTTTCTTGGTCTTTCATCTTTGTTACAAGTTTTTTGATATTGTAATATTCAAACTCAATTTCCATGATTATATTTGTGAGGCCATGAATTTACGAACAAATTATGGTGTTTTACGAGAGTATAACTAAAGGTACATGCCAACTTATTAGAAGTTAGATAAATTAATTAATATTAAAATTTACATACAATACCCAAAAAAAGCCCATTCTTTCTTCCTTTATTTTGTTAGTGTGTTTTTTTGGGATTGTTAGTACAAGTCAAAGTACTTAGAAACCAACAGGTTCAAAGTCTAAATCAACTAGTTTGTATCCAAACTCGCTAGTTTGGAGTCTAAATAGGTCCAAAACCTATTGAAAATAACAATTTGAATCAGAATTTCCTACAACTAATCTAAACCAACATGCACAAATAACATGGTAACAACCCTCTATCATAAGCATGTTGATATATTAACAAGACTAACCTAATGCTACAATCCTATGGATTTAATGTAATAGAAACTTCTCAAGTTATAGTTGGAGGTGGATTGCAAATAGGGGTTATCAAAGATGATAATGTAACACCTTTTTCTATTTTAGGTATGCAAGTTGGTGTTTAGGGAAAAGGGTGCACTAAAAGGTTTTAGGACAATGATAAAGGGCCACACAAATTTCATGTCTCCTCATTGAGAGGAAATATTGCTTTTTACAATGAAAGATGTAATGATAATATATAGATGGAGGTGGTCTCTACATGAATATGAAACAAAGTTGTTTACGGAGAAGTTTCCATTTCTCACTGAACCAACTCTACATTTTACTCGAACCATGGGTTGGAGTATTCGTTCATTGTTGAATTGTGTGACTCAAGGGTTTCCTCCTCAAGAATCATGGAGGGCGTCTCATATTTCATTATGATTATGTCAGTGATCAAAAGTGACAGAAGGGTGTGAAGGGACAATTTCTAAAGATAGGGTGGGGAGTAGTAGTGAATGTTTACATAAAGTTCAAAGAAATGGGCCTCATCAAACTCTATATAGGGTGAAAATTGTGACTAGAGTTAAGGGGAAATAACAAACTACAATGTAGACATCTTGGTGGAGTAGCTCGTGCAAATTTGAGCCACCAAAAACCCAACATGATTTTCTAAGGCCACAGTGGAGACTCTATTCTAAACAAAGTCATAGATGAAGAATGTGACCCCACGAACTCCTCCAACCATTAGAGGTATCTTGAGGTCCAAAATGGGCCTCCTAAGGAATCTTATAAAATAAAAGTGGAAATAATAAAATAAGATTATATTACACCAACAAATTTTAGAGGGAAAAAAAAAAGGAAAAAACTAATTTTTCAACTTATCTCCCTACGATTTTACTCAAATTTCGAACAAGAGCACTTGCTAGATGCGTAATTTAATTCATCATCCAAGGAGTACCCATGTTGCATACTTTTGATGGACCCTGCTACACGAAAAATGAGAAACACAAAAAAAACAAATAAAATAAATAAATAAATAAATAAAATATAAAATAAATAAATAAAAAAATTGATGGACCGCTCAAATTTGAGGAAAACCATAAGGAGATAAGTTGAAAATATGAGTTGAAAAACGATTCTTTTATTTTTATTTTTTTAATATTTTTTACTTTTTTACTCTAAAATTGGTGGATCATCCCCCATCATTGACAACATCATCTTGAATCCTATTGATTCTTATAAAGGTGATTTTGGTTGTACATTTTTGTTTTGAGGCCCATTTTAGACCTCAAAATTTCTTTAATGCCCATCAAAACATCTTTTGTCAAAAAAGGTGAATCTAAGTGGTGTGAGTGAAACAAAGGTTTAGTCTATGTGGGTTGACATATTCCTTTATGAGAAAGATGATGTCTCTGTTATCACTACGTAATTTTCCAAGGCTGTGAGACAAACCCAGAGGTAACCATAAAACCGCTTGCAAAGTTGGAATCTAGCCCTTCCAACTTCAGAGAGGGATCTCTCTATTGGATTTAGATTTTTTGTTTTGAGATATTATGCTAGTTATTACGATCAAGAAATTGGTTTTATAATTTTGGTTGCAAGGTAAAGGAGAGGTCCATTGGGCATGGAGTTTGTTTGATGAAAGTGAACAATCACTGGTTATAAAGCAATTTTATGGTAAGGGTAAGGTAGTGAGACTTCTGGATCTTTGAATCTATTGTAATATATGATAGAGGAATTAAGGAGCACAGCCCATTAAGCATAAAGCATCTATGCTCAACTTTAAAGAAAACATTGACATTATCTGAAAGGAATGAAACAGAGCATCTACCTTGGATGAATTTTGCACATATAATCTTCATTTAAATAATGGAAAAAAAAAATGTTTTACGAATAACTTAGAGAAGAACACATAAACACTGAAATAAAAACATCACCAGTACCTAATGACACAGGAATCCTTGAGAACAAGAGCTTTGTACTTCTATATTGATCACTTGAATTGAAACTCCACTGTTTAGAAAAGAAAAATATCTCTTTTATTCTACCCTCAACAACCCTTTTACATTGAAATTACAAAAAATATATAGAAGAAACCATCCCCAAGATCAGGAGGTTGATTCCAACCACTTGCCTAATATATAAACAGTTATGTTGAGTTTTAGAATTGTCTGCCATGAAAAATGAACCAGCGTTTCTAAAAAATAGGGGTAAAAGATAAGTGCATATCTCTTGAACCTTGATAGGTATTACAAAACTGGAGAAAACCCTCTCTCGGTTTTTTGAAAATCGTCTCCAGCTCTCTGGGATCTGCATTTAAAAGAAACATGCCTAAGACAAGAAAATGAACCCAGAAAATAGGGCCCAAAGATTCTTTCGAATCTCCAAATCTGTGATGCATGTGAGAAAATTGAAAGAATTTAATGTTCTTTGGTCCATGCTTGACAATAGCCTCTCTCAGATTTTAAAATTTCATCCCCATTTGATGGGAACTACTCTTGAAGTTAATTGTTTAAAGAGTCAAAAAACACAGTAAATCCCTTGTACAACCTCTAAATCAATCTTACAAAACCTTGGCCATTCTGAAACTTTCCTTGTAGAATTCAAATACATACTCACTGCATGTGAGAAGCAAGAGATAAGCAACACAAAAGGCTATGATCATTTTCTATATTTCAAAAGAGGCTAGAAAACAATAGGGGCTTTAAGATTGGCTTCAACTTAGGCTATTGCATAGAAGTGTTTGTCAATATAGAATTTAATGTTAACAAAGCCTTTATGATGTGCCTGCCATTTTTCAACATCACACAATCAAACCTCTGACCAACAGCTGCATCTATAATTTATACTTTTGTTGGTAGTTCTGGCTTAGCAAGGCTTTCTAATACTTAGGTTGCCCAGATGGATGGTATATGGTTAGCTTCACAAATTGACAAAATTTCTCCCTACAGCTCTGCTAATTTATCCCACCCACACTCCACCACAAGATCTCCCTACATTTTTATTTTTTTCCTTTGACATTAAATTTTGTCCCTGATTCCACATATGTTGTCTCAAAGCTTTCAACCCAACAACCAATATCAGACGATGTGGGGAACTTCTCAGTGATCTTTAACAAGCGCCTTTTGCCTCTCGCATCACCAAACTTTAGGATATCACCAACCTCTAGGCTTCTGGTCCATAGATTATCATCCACAGGCACCACAACAACATGAGATCTATGGGGTGGAGGTTCCACTTCTGGAGGAGCAATGCAATCTAATGCTAGAGAAATAACAACTTGTTAATTTTAGGTATGTTCTATGCTAGAGCAATTTATTTCAATTTCTTTTCCACATTAGCAATCACATCAGCATAAAGTAAACTACAGATAGAACATAAATATAAATCGTAAAAGACAAGCCAAGACAAGAGGACACAAGATGTGGCACTCGCCAGGGACAAACCCCAATGTGGGGAAACCCTTGATCAATTCTTCTTTAATGTTCTTCAAAGTTCAGCAGAGAAAGTGAGAGAGATAGTACATTTACAATAGAAGTCAATCACTTTGACTTTTGATATCGACATGAGATCAATTGAAGACATATTGCTTCAACTAATTCTATAAGGTGACTCGTTCACCTATCATAGTGTTGCATCTCATCTATTTGCTTCACATTACAGTGTGACACCTTGCTGTACTGTCACATGTGTTGAACCTTGATGACTGAGTTGCTCTCATCTTCATGTTGCTCATCATGCTACATCTTCCATGGTCTTATTCATCATCAAGCTACCCATGCTCATGATCTCATTCATCATTATGTTGCCCATGCTCATATCATTATGCATCATTATGTTGCCCATGCTCATATCATCATGTTGCTTATTATGCTGCCCATGATCTCATACATCATGTTTCCTTCCTTCAAAGGCAAATGTTCCCGCTGTTTTGGTAGTTCTCAGTAGTTCCAGCTTTTCTAGCAGTTCCGACAGTTCCAGCATTTCCGGCGTTTTCGGCTTTTCCAGCGTTTCCTGCGCTTCCGGCAGTTCCGGCTTTTCTGGTAGTTCCGACAGTTCCATATTTTCTGGCTTTTCCTGTATTTCCAGCTTTTCCGGCATTTCTGGATTTTCCGGCTTTTTCGGCATTTCTGGATTTTCTGGCTTTTCCGGCATTTCTGGCTTTTCCAGCGGTTTCGGCTTTTCCAGCAATCCCGACTTTTCCGGTAGTTCCGGCTTTTCCGGTAGTTCCAGCGTTTCCGGCTTTTCCTTAGGATCTCTCATCCTACTAAAACCCAAAGACAAGTAGAGAGAGGAAGAGATCCAAGTGTGTGTAGAAATGACTTGAAGTCCTTTTCTATTTATACTAAAACGTAGAGGTTGAATAGACATGACTATTGGGCTTCTGAGCCTACATAAGTTGCTGGCTGACTTAACAATTTGTCCATAACATAAATAAATTCATAACTTCATAAATTCCTATCAAAATGGGATGATCTTTAGATCAATCCTACACCTCTCAATGAGAGGGATCCAATAAAAATATCAGTTGCCATAAATAATATGACCCACATGGAGTTTGGCCCTAGTTGCCAATTTTAACACTCCCTCACAACTAGGGAGAACTCCATTCGTTGATCCATATGTCCAACTATGCTATCTCTGCTATCAGTGCTCTGCTCTATTGGCTCTACTTTGCTCTGCTCAACATTGTTGGCTCTGTTATGCTCTACTCAACTCTGCTAGCTTTGCTTTGCTCTGCTAACTCTGCTAGCTCTGCTCCGCTGACTCTGCTTTGCTCTGCTCAACTCTGCTTGCTCTTCTGCTCAACTTAGCTCTGTTGAACCATGAAGAAGAAGAATTGATCGAGAATGTGTCATACCATTCTTCGCTAACCTGAAGTCAGTCTCAGAATGTGTACCACTGGTCCCAAACCAGTCCTCAACCAACCTGAAGTTTGTGTCATAATAGGTACAATTCCTACTACGAGTCCAAGACCAATACTCTACTGACTCGAAGTCAGTCTCAAAGTATGTGCCACTGGTCCCAGACCAGTTCTCAACTGACCTGAAATCAGTGTCATAGTGGGTACAACTCCTACTACTGTTCCTAGACCAGTCCTCCACTGACCCAAAGTTAGTCTCAGAGTATGTACCACTAGTCCCAGACCAATCTCAACCGACCCAAAGTCAGCGTCATAGTAGGTACAACTCCTACCACTAGTCCCAGACTAGTATCATTGATCCCAGATCAATGAAGGTCATCCTAGCATAGGGAGTACGGTAGATACAACGATGCATCCATCAGTGCTACTATGGTCCCTATCCTCATTTCCCTTCTCATTGATCAGATGAGAGGTACTTCCCATGAGTCCCAAACTGCATGGGTAGGATGCCTCGACAAGAGAACGTAATCAATCCTGTCCTCATAGGAGAACTAATCATCCTGCTACATAATCGCCATGGAGAACACACCATCTAGGCTTGATAGGAGAACTAATCATCCTGCTACCCAATCGTCATGGAGAACACATCATTCAAACCTCACAAGAGAACTAATCATCCTGCTACACAATCGTCATGGAGAACACATCATCCAAACCTCACAAGATAATTAATCATCCTGCTACACAATCGTCATGGAGAACACATCTTCCAGACCTCACAAGAGAACTAATCATCCTGCTACACAATTGTCATGGAGAACACATCATCCAAACCTCGCATGATAATTAATCATCCTACTACACAATCGTCATGGAGAACACATCATCCAAACCTCACAGGAGAATTAATCATCCTACTACACAAGAGAGCAAATCATTCTATCCCACAAGAGAGCGAATCATCTTGTCCCACAGAAGAGCGAATCATCATGTCCCACAAGAGAGTGAATCATCTTGTCCCACAAAAGAGTGAATCATCTTGTCCACAGGAGAGTGAATCACCCTATCCACAGGAGAGTGAATCATCTTGTCCCAGTGCACACCACCAGGGAAGGGTGAGTCACCCCGTGGTCATATGTTGCTCTAGTAAGAACCACAAGCCCCCAGAGCTCAATGTATACAACATGCAGGACCCTTGTACAAGGGTCTCTTGACGACTCCAAGTCATTCGAGAAAATCACAGATTTGATCTTTCCCCCAGGGCTTAGACAAAGTGTAGCAACTTGTACATCATCTCATAGCGATGGAGCTTCCTTGCTCATAGACTTACCATATCCCAAATAAGGTAGTATCTGATGTTTATTTGCTGGAGCAATCGTCGAATACGGGATTCCTCAATAATCGAATCCCACCTCTGGTTGTCATAGAGAATCACAGTGGTACAAACAGCTCACTTGAAGATCTTCCCCAACCAGGCAGCTTCATACGAGATCATACTCATAGATATGTATCCGGTCTCAGCGGTGCTTATAACAACCGACTTCGGCTTCCTGCTAATCCATGATATTGAAGCAGAATCCAAAGAGAAACAACACTTAGAAGTGCTCTAGTGATCCTCCACACTGCTTGCCCAATCAGCATTCGCATAATCATGCAATTTCATATTTCCGGCAGTGTATCTCAATCCATGAGAGATTGTGCCCTACAGACATCTCAGAAGATTCTTGGCACCAATCCAGTGAGGTTCAACCAAATATGAGCTCACCATGCTAATTGCAAAACATATGTCTGGACAGAAGTTCACCAAGAACATCAACGCAAATGAGTTCATGAGATTCAGAGGCATTTCCCAAATTTGGTCCAACATCACTACCATATAACTTTTTAAAGTTAAGATCCTTGAGGTAGTCACAGGCTTGCAATTCACCATTCCACATCTGGAATCCAACTCCCTCTTACTTCTGTAAATGAGAGGGTCTGAACCTGTTAGAAGTAGGTCATCCTCATAAGGTGTTGGTATGAGAGGTCTATCATCCACAACCTTCGGATGGTTTGGATCCATTTCACTGCTAGTGAACCTCAGTTTTATCAGACAGCTATCGATCCTCTCATACTATGCCCGGGGTGTTTTGCATCAAGCCATAGAGGGCTTTCTTCCACCTGCATATGCAAGATTCCTGATTATCAATCTCAGACCCCTTGGGTTGTTCCAAACTTGTGGACCTGCTACATGAGGGGAATGGTCCCCTTGTAATATTTTCCTTCGGTACATCTCAGACATGTACTTTCATGCTCCTTTTGAATTCAAGCATCCCTGTCACCATCTGACTCATAGACCTTTGGTGCTACGTGAAAATGGACATGGTCCCCAGTGGACTTCCTGCAATTTGATACAACCCTGAACTCAAAAACATCTTTGAAAATTCTATTTCCAAACACATACCTTTCCATCGATAAGTGCCACCTTGAAACCTTTGACTTCCATTTCTGAGATGGACACCAGATTCTTCTTGCAATCAGGTACATAAAAGTGATTCGGGGTTCCTTGCTTTCTTTGAAGAGTCGACCATTTCCTTGATGACCTGCATTACCTTCAGACACTCTTTCGCATAATGGCCGAACTTACTGCAACCAAGGCATCCACCTTTCCATCCACCCTTAGATCTGAACTTCCCAATGAAGTGATCTTTAGATGGGCCATCAAAAACTTCCGCTACGCCATTTTGATAATATGTTCTGCTTTGACTTCACCCTTTGTGTACTTAGAAGAGAGATGTGGAACCCATTGATCCTTTTGTCTTGTCCCTATTGTCTTTGGTGATTGCTCTTTCACTCTTGCTTGGGCATTGTCTTCACCTCAGCTTTGATACCATGATAATTTTAGGTATGTTCTATGCTAGAGCAATTTCTTTCAATTTCTTTTCCACATTAGCAATCACATTAGCATAAAGTAAATTGCAGATAGAACATAAAGATAAATCGCAGAAGACAAGCCAAGACAAGAGGACACAAGATGTGGCGCTAGCCAAGGACAAACCCCAATGTATGAAAACCCTTGATCAATTCTTCTTTTATGTTCTTCAAAATTCAGCAGAGAAAGTGAGAGAGATAGTACATTTACAATAGAAGTCAATCACTTTGCTTTGATATCAATATGAGATCAGCTGAAGACATATTGCTTCAACTGATTCTCTAAGGTGACTCGTTCACCTATCATAGTGTTGCATCTCGTCTATTTGCTGCACATTATCGTGTGACACCTTGTTGTACTGTCACATGTGTTGAACCTTGATGACTGAGCTGCTCTCATCTTCATGTTGATCATCATGCTACATCTTCCATGGTCTTATTCATAATCAAGCTACCCATGCTCATGATCTCATTCATCATTATGCTGTCCATGCTCATATCATCATGCATCATTATGTTGCCCATGCTCATATCATCATGCTACTTATTATGCTGCCCATGATCTCATACACCATGTTGCCTTCCTTCGGAGACAGATGCTCCAACTGTTTCAACAGTGCTCAATAGTTCCGGCTTTTCTGGAAGTTCTAGCAGTTCTGACAGTTTTGGCATTTCCAGCTTTTTTGGCTTTTCCAGCTTTTCTAGTATTTCCAGCTTTTTCGGCATTTTCGACTTTTCCGACAGTTCTGGCTTTTCCAGCAGTTCTGACTTCTCCGGCAGTTTCAGTAGTTCCGGATTTTTTGGAAATTTCGGCTTTCCTGATTTTTCCAGCTTTTCTGGTATTTCCAGCTTTTCCAGCGTTTCCAACTTTTCCAACAGTTCCAGTGTTTCCAACTTTTCTGGCTTTTCCAGCCGTTCCAGCTTTTCCCGCAGTTCCTTAGGGTCTCTCATCCTACTAAAACCCAAAGACAAGTAGAGAGAGGAAGAAATCCAAGTGTGTAGAAATGACTTGAAGTCCTCTTCTATTTATCCTAAAACGTAGAGATTGAATAGACATGACTGTTGGGCTTCTGAGCCTACATTAGTTGCTGGCCGACTTAACAATTTGTCCATAACATAAATAAATTCATAACTTCATAAATACTTATCTGAATCGGATGATCTTTAGATCAATCCTACACCTCTCAATGAAAGGGATCCAATAAAAATATCAGCTGCCATAAATAATATGACCCACATCGAATTTGGCCCTAGTTGCCAATTTTAACACAACTCCTCTGGCATCTTTCAATGGTTTGATCTTCTTAACATCTGGACCAGGCTTGAAGGGACCAGTTCTCAGCTTTGTTCCAACAAGATCCATCAGCACCCTGCAATGGTTGTTCCAACATCTGAGAAGAACTCGTTACATTTTCAATTATACACTTCCATACATCTGGATTATCATGTGCCCAATTTATTCGAAATATGTTAACTCCAAACTTAATTAGATTGTAAATAAGGTCCTCATTTTCAGCAGCTTCACTACCAACTGTAACCATAATATGAGAGTTCCTACCCTCAACAGATGGTCCAAAAAGTAATTCTGCATTATAGCGTGCATGGTTTTTCATTGCAAGTAATGGAATTTCTTCAGACTTCCCATTAGCACACAGTAATGAGTTTGCAGATCATTAATACGTTTTCTTTTCAATGCAACTTCATTACCAAGAGTTTGGACCTCATTGTCAAATTTTCATTCACTATTTGTTTTGGGTGATTAAGTCAGACTCTGCAAGATTTGGACAACTGACGTTAAACTTGCCATGATGTGTGCATTTACTCCCTCAATATTTGAAAGACCGAGAATGGAAAGTCCATCTCGAACTTGATGAATAGCAATGGACCGCAGAGCCACATAATGTATGAGATTTGTTGTACTGGCACGATAAAATCTGTGACACTCTTTTAGACGTACTACATTCCACTGCTCCAAGGCCAAAGCATGCAATCTCACAACCTCCAACTTATCAAGAACTTGGACAAGCACAACCTTTTGATCCTCAACAAGCCCCTTTGGGAACGAGTTCAGGAAGGCTGTATAGTTTGCATCTTCATCTTCTGAAGTGCCATGTGCATCAGAGAATTCCAAATTCGTTATGTTTGATACATCATCAGCATCTGAGGGCATGGAGATGGATCTAAATGCTTCACTACAAGGATGATGTTTGTAATTTCTGTTTTTCTTCAGTTTTGTACTTCTCATCTATGAAAGATCATTGTTTGCATTTCCAGAATCAGAAGAATCTAAATCTGGTTGCTTGCTCGAATCCTGCAAAGCATTAATCATATGTTTTCTCGAGAATGCATTTGAAGAGGAAATCTTATGGATCGAATTTTGAACAATCTCCCTTTGTTTTTTGAAAGCGACATTGGCAAGACCTTTCTTGATTCCCTCATGTTGCCCTTTCAAAGGAAATTCAAATCTTCTAGTTTCAGATTACACTCTTGAAGTAGATTCCCCTCCTGATACCATAGGAACTTGGAGATAGAATTCATGTCCATGGGAGACATACTTATAACGAACATTTTCGAACTCAAGGTGTTTCTTCAAAGGCAATTCACCTCTACCGACCTTAAATCGTCTTTTTTTAAAGGAAAATCAACCCCAAATAACATAGGGATTTTCCCATAAGACTCAGGTGCATAAACGAAAATTGAGATTTTATGTTGAGTTTAACAACCGATACTCTTGTTCCCGACTCATTCCAGATTCAATAAGCATAAAATATTTAAACTTGAGTGAATTCCAACCTAATAAAGTTTGATGTTATTAACATTTCCCGAGCATGCATGATGCTTTTCACTTGCAGAATTGTATGGGCAATTTCTCTTCTCATAGCTTTAACAATTTTCATGTCTACTGGATTTCCCGATGCATCTCTGACATAGAACATGTTATCACTCAGGTTGTCCCTAAGCTCCTGTAGGGATACGGCTGAGGTAACCACAAACCAATCTTTGGATTGCAGGTTCTAGCCCACCTAACATCAGAGAGGGCTCTCTCTTAATGATTTAACTTTTTTGATCATGATTTTAGGCTATTTGTTGGGTACAAGGGGTTTTGTTGTTTTGTTTGGATGGAAGGTGTATGCTAGGTAGAAATTCCAAGCAGAGAGGCAAGGTAAAGCGTGATAAGTTTCAAACCATTGGGCATGGAGTCATGGATTAAATCTTGCTATTGCGTTTTCTTGGTCACAAGAGGCTTGTGGAGCGAGGTAGCCACACATGAGACAATGATCAATTTGCTGAAGGATGGAATGATGGTCAGAGACAAAAGGCAATTAAGAATCTTTCATCAAAATAGACAGAGAGGAGAAGTGAAAGAATGGTTATTTAGGAGCAGTTAAGAATTCCTAAATTATCATTCATAAGTGAAAGAAACAGCGTAAACAAGACCATTTAAGTATGCATGTTCATAACTATTCCTGATGAAAACATGAAAAATCACAGAAATTGAGCCTAAGGTGCAATTAAGCAAATCCTAAGCTATTCTTTTTTTGTGCAATTTAGAAAGTCGGATTTCTGATAAAACACACATGAATAAAACTAACAGAGTTAAGAAGCACTTATTGAAACATGTCGAAGCACAGGAATTCCACAATCACTCCTCGGCCAGTTAAACACAACAGACAGTTACAGAATCCATGCTTTCAGCAATCTTTGTTTATAGAAGCATCACAGTTACAGTGCGAGTCTCTGCTTGAGAGAAAGGATCGAAATAACAAAGATCAAGCTGCTAATGAACAAAACCGACCAACCAACCCCTACTCCATTTTTCAGGGTGGTATATATAAGCAAAATATCTGAAGTCATTTATTAAAACTGACCTAAACAGGTCTGCCAAAAAGCTTTTCTAAAATCTAATCATTGCTAGAATTAAATGCAAGTAAATCCTTTGGGTTGCGCTAGAGGCAACTGAATCAAGTTGAGTTGATGACGTGTCCTGTGTGGCTTGGTGCAGTGGTTCTGTCATAATGGTGCTTTGAGTTTTGGTCCACCGATCTTCAGTGAGTTTAATGTGCAGTCATTTGTGCTGGTGAGCCTTCAATGTGTTGGAAATAATACTGAGAGGGGGGGGGGGGGGGGG
>APFE030273376.1:132789-150981 GCA_000404065.3 Pinus taeda | reverse complement strand
TGATTTGAGCTCCTTCACATAAAACTGCCTGGTGATTGTGCCCTGAGTAGAGATGACACTTTGAAAACATAGAATTGACCAAAAATCAAGATTCTGCAACCTCAAAACTACCTACCCAGCCTATTTACCTAACATTTTTTCTTCTTTTGGTTTGGGTGCACTTAAATTTGCAGACCCATCATTTCAATTTTTTCTTTTTATGCTTTCCTATCTACAAACTACCCTTATTTCTTCCAAGGGCCTAGATTAAGCAGTTGGGCTCCTTTGATTCTCTACCTATCTAAGCATCTGCCAAGGTTAAGCTGTTTGGACAGATTTTCATTCTCTATATTCTAAAACAGGAAATTGAAACCTAGGGAGACCAAGATTAAGCTGTTTGGACCTCCCTTTAGCTGAAAATTCTATAAAATTGGAATGACTTTTCAAAATTTGGAAAGCAGTTAGATGAACTCTGAGTAGCCTTCTTTGCTTGGTGACTGTTTAGCAAATATGGAGCATTGCAGCATGCAAAGTATGACATATTTGGCCTGTAAAATGTCAATCATGAAAAATGGGTAACCTGCTGCAGCAGGAGGCTAACAGAACACATTTATAGCTTTATCCCCTCGTATTGTAACATATTCCCTTGTAATAGAGAGACCATTGCGCAAAAAGATGCGTGTAATATCAGAAAGCTTTTGTCGATAAATCAAGCATTGATCCTTCTTTAAATGATCTGAGTGGAACAATTTGACGATTAGGGTGTACATTTATAATAACTTCTCCTTTCTACCACCATGGAGCATTCTCGTGGTGATTGATGTAGAATGTCTTCGTAAAACCTACCATCATACTAGAAAAGGATGCAACATTTGTTGATATAAACATTCAAGTAATCTCGAAAACCCCAATCTCTGTTTAGCTGGCAACGTCCATCATTAATACTTTGTAAACCCGTCATCACACGAAATCTGTTGGAGTTAGATTCGAACATATGCAATTCATCAAATGGTAACCATCACTGTGATAAAATCACATTGAGACCATGCGCCAAGAGGGTAGTCTGCAATCTGGATATTTTGTGTTAGATTGACAAGCACTTCGCATTTTTTCTCAATAGATGGCATTCTAACTTCTTCATAAAACCCCTTCACTTGGCAATGACTGGCACTTTACTAGACACTTGGATTTGTCTTCAACATCAGCAAGCACTTGTTGGCATTCATTTGGGTGCTATGTGTTTCATCTTAGGATGTGACCAATAGGGCAATGAAGAAAATGGCTCTGCCGAAAATGAAAACGTGAAATGATAAGTGACAAAAAAGCACATGTGCTAACAGTCTCCAGGCCTAACTATGTTGTGAAGTTTCCCTAAAGAATTTGAAAATGCCATGTTGCAATTTTCAACAAGTAAAGGACAGAGAAAATAGCCTTGTTTCCTTGGTTGGCTCATGCACAAAGGATGAGACCACTCAAAGGGGAGCAAGTTCCAAATCATTGCTCTAAGGTACCAAAACACTACCAACACCCTCTCCTTGGTTATGATGACTTACTCCCTAGAGTATTTGATCTTAGCTAATTAAAATTGGGTGAGATCAACATCCATAAGAATTCTATGTGGAAAGTAGGCAGAAACCTCTTTTCTTCAAGAGCTCTAAGATGATCCCCTAAGAACATTAATAAGATGGAGAGTACCAAGTTGGCTTGAACACCCCCAATCCAAGCACACTCTAGGTTAACATCCTTTCAGGTGAGTGTAACATGAAGAAATGAAGTGCCCATGGCCACGATGGTCAGAAAAAGGAGGGCATGGGGGTTCACCCCAACACCCTGATGTTAAAGTCATTTCTCCTTATTAGACACTCTTTTGTGACAGACTTAAAGCACTTCAATCAATTTCAGCATGCAAGAAACCCTCTCCTTCTCTAAACATTGTGAATCCAAAGTTTATTTCATGCTTGATTAGGACCTCTTGGGATCTCATCTATTCCTACATGGATTTTAGGAAATAATTTATAGTTGTAACAAAAAAGTGTTCTCCGAGGGAGTGTTGGAGTTGAATTTTTTCTTGGTCTTTCATCTTTGTTACAAGTTTTTTGATATTGTAGTTTTCAAACTCAATTTCCACAATTATATTTGTGACGTCGTGAATTTAGGAACAAAGTATGGTATTCTCTAATAGTATAAGGTAATGTCAACTTATTAGAAGTTGGGGACATTAATTAAAATTTAAATTTAAATACAATACCCAAAAAAATCCCTTTCATTCTTCCTTTATTTTGTTATTGCGTGTTTTGGGATTGTCAATACAAGTCAATGTACTTTGAAACCCACTGGCTCAAACTCTAAATCAACCAGTTTGACTAATTTGTATCCGAACCCACTAGTTTGGAGTCTAAATAGATCCAAAACTTATTCAAAAGAATAGTTTGAATCAGAATTTCCTACAACTAATCTAAACCAACTTGTACAAGTAACTTGACTGGGATTGTCAATACAAGTCAAGGTAATTTGAAACCCACTGGTTCAAAGTCTAAGTTAACTAGTTTAACTAGTTTGTATTCAAATTCACTGGTTTGGAGTCTAAATAGGTCTAAAACTTATTCAAAAGAATAGTTTGAATCAGAATTTCCTACAACTAATCTACATCAACTTGTACAAATAACATGGTAATGAACCTCTATCATAAGCATGGTGAAATATTTACAAGACTAACCTACCGCTACAATACTATGGATTTAATATAATAGAAACTTCTCAAGTTGTAGTTTGAGGTGGATTAAAATTAGGGGTTATCAAAGATGAAAATGTAACACCTTTGTCTAGTTTAGGTAGGCAAGTTGGTGTAATGCAACAATGTTAAACTAAACTATGTAAAACTGCAAAAGAGACAGAAAAATAGATAGCATATTATAGCATTGCATTTATAAATGACAAATATTCTGTATTTACAGCAAACAAGTTTGGTTGTTCTTCTTGGGAACTATTCAACTAATCTCATTAACATAACATAAATGCCATTTATTATCTGATTTATTTCTCACTTAATTATATTACAGTATTATTCTTACATACATCACCTTTATTATCTTTACATAAAATAAACATTACAATATCTAACACCCCCTCTTAATGTTTATCTCATTTTCGATTAGTCCTAATAGCTCAAAATTTCTCAAATTATCCTTGTTGAGTGCCTTAGTGAAGATGTCTACTACTTGATCTTGACCCTTGCAATAAACTAGTTATGTCTCTTTATTTTTCACTTTTTCATTGATGTGATGACTGAATTTTGATGTGTTCTATTTTTTAATGATAAATTAGATACTCTAGTGTATTGATTACACTTCATTTTTCAGTGTAAAGTTGTCAGTGACATTTGTTGAAGCTTAAAATCACATAAAATCCTACATTAACCATGCTACTCTACATGTTACTCCAAACAATGCTTTGCATTTTGTTTATGTTTTTGAGAGAGCCAATGGAGGTTTCGTTTTACTTGCCCATGAAATTAATTTACTATCAAAAGCATCACCTAATGTGGATGTTTTTTCGTCCATATCATTTGCCCATTATACATCCAAAAACCATCCAATGTGTAATTGACATTCTTTCGAGTACAATACCACACTATGAGGTACCTTTGATATACTTGGACACCATTTTAGATGCATTCCAACATGTCTCCTTAGCATAGTTTAAAATCTTTAACAACATACAAATTGCAAAAATGTCTCAACTAATTGTAAGATTTAACCCCCCTACACATCAGACGAAATTTCAGGTCAAAAGTGTCCTATGGAAAAATAAGAAAATAATAAAATAAGAGTTATAAATTGGACAAATAAAAAAAAAATTGTATTTTTTGTTTTAGGTTTACTCAAATTTCAAATGTATTCCACATCTAATGAATACCCATTATGCATAATTTTGAGAAGATTCACATTGATAAAAATTGAAGAATCAACAGGTTTTTTAATGTCTCTTCAAAGCTTATCAATGTGGGTATATGCATAATGGGCAATCGTTGGATGCAGAATTTAATTCTGCATATACCCACATTGATAAAAATTGAAGATACATTCAAAAAGCGTATTCAACACGTTTTTTGATGTCTTTTAAATTTTTATCAATGTGGGTATATACATAATGGGCAATCGTTGGATGCATTGTTTAATTCCGCATCCAACAAGTGTCTACACTAGAAATTTGAGTAAACCTACAAGGTGATAAGCCAAAAATACAATTAAAAAAAAAAAATAATTTTCTAAATTTTCTCTCCAAAATATTTACATGTATATCATATCAAGTAAACCCATGTAATGTACACATAGATCATAGGGAATTATAAAAGCATATGTCCATGAATATAATAATTTTGATGAACAACAACGAATACAGATACATGGTTGTATCTTTTTTCTCATATTTCCTCTGTCTTTTATCTAGCATACTGATGTGTTCTGCTTAACACCTTATATGGCGAGATAGTCTACCAATTTTCAATGTGGCTCGCTAGATTTTGGATAAATCCTCAACCAACATTAGTTTTCCTGAAGTATTGTCCCTAAAAAAGAACATCAATTGTGTTGCTCATTTATGTTTCCTACGTTTTGTTTACCAACTTCTACTTGTTTTATCCCATCCAAGCTCTGTAATATGTTGATTGAAAACTGTAATATGTTGATTGAAAATGTAAGAATTATTTTCAAAAGAACATCAATAGTGTTGCTCATTTCTGTTTCCTATGTTTTGTTTACCAACTTCTACTTGTTTTATCCCATCCACGCTCTGTAATATGTTGTTTGAAAATGTAAGAATTATTTTCATTAAATAGCATGTTCGCAATGCCATGCAGGTCAGTCACGAAGGTGAAATTTGCACATTAATTATTAATAATTGAATCAAATTTGCACCCATCAAACTACAGTCAGTGAAAAAAAGGGGGTAAGACAAAAAATTGTATCAGCGGCCAAAATTTCACTTTGCAAAAACCAATGTTCCACTGAGTATCTAGGACAGGGAAATGTGAGAGCAGGGACAAGGCAGCATATATAAGTAACCCCAAAATTTAGGGAATTTTTGGGGAAATGGGGGGAAGTCAGAGCCATAAAAATTATAAAATTATTAAAAATTCAATATATAAAAATAAAATCCCAACAATATGTCAATAACTAAGTTGGTGAATATTAAATCTTAATACTTATGAAATGTACATCTAAATATGATCATCATTTCATATTAGACTATTATGAGTCAGAATTATCATTTGACATTTATGCAATTATTAATGTAAAATTGTAAATCTATAAGTAAATTACTAAATTGAATCAATCATTTGACACCATGCAATGTTTTATCTAAATTCATCATTTAGCAAAGGGCATTAATATTATGCAAGGTACATCTAAATTATATTAATCATTTGACAATTGAAATTACACAATGCACATCAAAAAGTAAATTTATCATATGACAATCCCATTACGTTGAAGTCTAAAATAGTCATAGAATATTAAACTAAAAGTAGACATAGAAAGCAGTGAAATACTAGTAAATTTCTCCAAAAGTACTAAATAGAAAATTGCAGCTCCAATCTGGCAGCTCCAAGTCACAAAATAAAAATCACAACTCCAAATGTCTCAAACACCCAATCGATGGTAAATCTGAATCACAACTTGCAGATGGAAAATGTTGAGCGGCAGCAGCGGGAAAATCTTGGGTGGCAAGGTAAAATGTTCAGCAACAGCAAAGGAAAATCTCAGGAGGCAAGGTAAAATTATAGGGTTAATGAAAAATGAATGATAAATGTGAATGATTATATTTTAAAGCCTTTAGTTTTTATTTTCATTTTTTTAATTATGTTAAAATTTGTAATTTTTTATGTTTTTAGTTCTTATTAACAAAAAAAAATTGGGGAAGGGGGGGGGGGGGGGTGGGGGTGTGGATTTTAATTTTTATGTTTTTATTTGTTACTCAAAAAAAATTGAGGCGACGCGGGGGACACTTCTTGTCACCAGAAAAGAGTTCCTGGAGTTTCCCGCAAAAAAGGGGCGTTGGGGAAACGTTTCGCCAAGAGTTCCTGTCTCATTGGTGTGAGAGGAGGAAGGCGTCCCCCACCCTGGGGGCGCACTAGGGTGGGGGACGCGCTTCCCATGGAACACTAGTAAAACCCACTTATATCTTTTGTACTTATCCAAATTGGTGCAGCCCAGAAAAGATGCTATCCCCCAAAACTATTACGACACAATTACAACATTTTAAAAACTCACAAAACTTCAACAACTAACAACTTACACAAGCAATTTTTTTTTTCCATAATCCTTGCTCATAAATGCATGTATCACAACATGTTACATGTGTAACCATAATAAGGGTTTGTTGTTTTCTATCAAAGAACAAAATGATTCTTCTTCATCCAAAATATGCTCATAGTGCACATATTACCTTGGGTCAGTGCTCTTTCTTTCAAAGGGCCTTGGTTTTGAGTTTGTCGAGTTAAAATGTTGAGAGATGAGTATAACAACCATGACAACTATCAAACAACCAACCAGGGAACTGAAGAAGAGGGCACCAGGTTGCCGGGTTTGCACAAATCCATAAATTCCATCAGAAGTTACTAGAATCAGGTCATTCAAGCCATCATTTGAAAAATCACCATATATTATGGGGTGGGTAGGTGGAGATGGCAAGAAGATTGACGTGAGCTGACTACCATCTGGGGAAAGAATAACTGCCTCCTGTTCTCCTGCAACCAGAATCGCTTTATGGGTTCCATGAACATGCAGTGGCAAAGGTTCTAAAGTGGGGATAACCTTTTCTTCAACAATACCCGCAGGTGAAGGCAAATTTGACCAGGTAGCACCAGTTAGTAGTTGCCATCTTCGTATTGCACCCTGGCCATGAATGCCTGGAAAATAAGAAGTAACCTGCGAAACAAAATAATGATTACCTTTAAATCCAAAGGGAAACAATAAAATTAAATGAAGATGATGCAATTCAAACTTGATTGAGAAACAAATTAGAGAGTAATAGAGATATACCTCTCCTCGGCTTGTCAGGAATATCACATCACCATGGCTTCCTTTCCGATGCTTGTGTCCATCATTCCTGGGAATCAGGATAGGTGTTGCTACCTCTAGAGGAGTAGCATCAAAAGTGCGACCAAAAGCTCGTGATACACCAAATGGGCCATGCCTGCAGATAGAGGCATTAAAAAGTTGCTCTCGCACTGGAACGCCAGAAGTAGCTACAGCCCAACAAGGTTTCAGTACTTCCATTGTTCCAGTTGCTACAGTCTGTTCAGTACCACTTCCTCCAACAGCCTGCAGAAAAATCCACCACCATTGCAAAAGATAAATAATCGATTTACTTAAACCAATAGTATATGTATCATAAATTTTTTTTGATAGTGCAACTTAAATTATTTCAAATATGCACCAGATTTACAATAGAAGAAATAATAAAGCTCCAAGAGACAAATTTTTTGAAATAATTTGCATTTACTCTACTCCCATTTCCAACAAGATACAATCCGCCGAAGTAAAATCCAACCATCTAAAAAATTATATAGGGTGAAGAAGCATGACTTGACTAGACCACAAGGATTGCATATTGATACAAGCCTACAAGGACAAACAAATTTCTTTCACATTACAATGTACATGGATGAACTGCAGCAGATTTAATAAGATTCTATTCTTCCCATGACATTAAAGTGAATAATTTTGTGCCTGAAATATCTGGAAAGCTGTATGGTGGGAAAAGGGTCACCTGAATATGAGGAATTTATATGTTCAAACATCTCAACTATGAAATGAAAGAATTGAATCTCCTACTCGATAAGGGTCACCTGAACACAACAGCATTTGGTAGAAACTAATTCCGTAACCTGTCTTCAAATTTCTAATATTATGAGTTGGCTAAGGAAGAAATAGTGACTCTTAGATGCGAAATCTGCATTAAATTTCTCATTAAGTGATCTAATCACGAAATTAAAGGCTAAGAGTCTGTCTTCCACTTAAAAAGAAATTGTTGTACTAAATGGTATAACACAAATGGAATCAAATTGCATTACCAGAAACCAAAAGCAGCTATAGAATACAGAAATGGGAGCAAATGGTTTTAGGGTAGCAGACTTTTTAAGGTTTGCAATAAGTGAAAAAGTACATCTTGTTCCACTGGAACCACCTAATCCCCTGCTATATGAATGAGAGAACTAGACAGCTGCCCACAACATGCCTTCAAATATCCTTCTGGCTTCTATGACCTATTTTCATGGAATTTGTTTTCGTACAGTGAGGGTTTATTTTATCAAGTTGTAGGAGTTTTATTTTGTAATAATTATGATTGGAAAGGATAAAACTAAGAAAACTTAGAATGTAGAAACCCCACAAGAAGAGATTAGTTCAGCGGGATGGAGTGGCAGGGTCAATTATCCCTTGTGATAGGAAAAAAGTTAAAACACAGCAAAGTGGAGGTGCTTGCTATGCGGAATATTTACAGTAGTTATTTTTGCCCAAGCCAGTATCTGCAACAAGACAGCATGTGGTTTTCATCAATGACCTTGTACCCAAGCTGACGTAGCTTGGCACTTGCACTCACCGTGATGATTAATGACACACGTGAGGGAAAACTGCAGAAGCAGCATGTACATTACTGATTCCTCTCAGAAATATTGATGGGATGTTTTCTATACGTTCCAAAAAGGAGACAAGGGACACCATTGCCCACCATTTGACAAGTTATTCCTGTTTGGTCAGTAAAAGAAACATGGAAAATGATCTGAACTCCACTACACATGGTTCTGAGCCTGGAAAACTTGGTGACCAAAGGGATGGGATGGAGGCCACCCAATCCAGAGGAATAGGCAGGGGGAGACCCCCAATGCCCCAAGTCACAAAGGGAAAGGCCCCAGCCACCTCATACACCCACAGGCAATTCACAGATAACAAGCATTTAGTAGAGGCCCGAGGGGTTTAATTTCAGGCACAAGCTTGCTACTATGCAATAGCTGGGTAAGCTCAAGAACAGGGTCTGTTGGTAGAGGCAAAACACCCAGAGTCAGATAGTGGATAAATAAATAGAGAAGTTGGCCGCAAACACAGGCATCTCACGCAGTAGAATTATTGAAAACAATAGAATAATGGACTTGTATTGGCACACCACAATAGAACAGAGAAGGACAGCCCCTCCTGGAAAACATTCTAGACATCCTCCAAACAATGGAAAAAAAATTATTATTTTCTCCAAGAAGAAATCCACAACCTACACACTGTAACTGTCTGCTCAGACAATAAACATGCGTATGGCTACCCAGCAGCAGAGGAGAAACCAGAATTCCTAACTGGAAGCATACCATCCCATTGGACGACAAGGAAGCTAAGCCAGGGTCTCATGACTCTCAGATTTTTCTAGTCATTTCTAAAATATTGCTGGTAAATTGGTAATGGTAGGCTTAAGTCTCACTTTTCAGATTCATTGTTTTAATTCACGGAGGATTGGGCTTGTTGTCACCCAATTCTACACCTGGGATTATTGTGGAGAAAGTTTCTAATTCCACTTCATGTGGCCTTGGGGGCAAGTTGTAAGTTGGGGCTGTCACCCAATTCCCAACTCGTCCATCTAGGCTAACTCCTAGGGAAGTAAAGGGGGGCAGTCCCTAAAGAAAAAAATAAGGCTTGATTAGTGCTATGCTAAACAAGTTGTAGGAGTTAATATGACTTGGAACCAATTTACAATTCACCATTAACAAGATAGACCTTCACATGTGCTTCAAAATAAGAAATGATTGCACAAGTACATAACTATCACCTATCATTCATGACAAAATATATATGAGAGTGCCAAAGCAATGAATGAAATACTTGAATAATATCAAAATAAGATCAATAAAGGGAACAGTGCCAATAATCCAAATAGATGCTTGCAAGAAAAGTAAAGTACTTGGAAATGAAAAGACCTGAAAGCAAAGTACTTGAAAGGAGAGCTTTAAAATAAAAGTTGCTTAAAATAAAGAGCTTTGAGATTAGAATTTGCCAATCTGTAAATAAACTTGTAAAACAAAAGCAATGACATCTCAATCAAGTACACAACATGAAATATAAAGTGTTATGAATTGCCTCTTGGTTAATTTTAGAATTAATTGGGTTGTCTCTTGAGTTAGTGTAAATTAGAGAGAGATTGCACCTAATCTAATGTGAAACTTTTCCTCAAAATTTTATCATAGCAAAGATAAGGATAGTTGCAAGGAGATCCAATGTGGGGAAGCTTAGCTTCAATGAGTACCCATCTGATTTCACAAATCATCCCACTCACAAGTAGATCCAACACTGGGCTCCCACAACCTAATTTAGCAAGCCGAGTGTTTACCGTCTCCAAGATTGGAAAAAGAGATGGGTGAAAAGGGACCCTATTAAACTATACAACCAGTTAAGTTGGAGGTTAATTTCTTTAAGTGCAAAAGAACTCAAATCTAATGGAACTAGCAAGTTAAAAAGATAAGCTAAATTATGAGCGCAAGAAAGAAAGAAAATAAGAGGATTGAAATTGCTCAACTTTATGATAAAGATGGCTTGCATAAATAGATGATGCTTGAAAAAGAACAAGAGCAACTTATGAGGAACTTCAAGCAAATAGGAAAATGAAATTGTAATAGAACAAGCTATGAATAATAGTTAATTACAAGGAAAAGGAATGCTCAAAATAGATGAAATTAGTTCATAAGACTCAAAATAATTTGCATGTGAAGTTTAGAGACTTTGTGTTTGAACTATGTTGCATGAAATAAAAATTAATGATAGTGAAAGCAACAAAACTAAATCATCCAACCATTCAATCAATCACATGAAGACCTTTCCCAAATGGGGAAGAGTGGGATGCTAGAACGAACAAAGTTCGTACTTCAAGTTAAATACTCCAAAAGGCTTGGAATATAAAGATCTCCATTGAGGATACAATAACATATATTGAAATTTATGAATGAGAATGATACAAATGGAAGTGAGGGTTTGCTTTTATACCCTAGGCAGCTACCTCTTCATAAAAGGTCATGTCCCATTTGGACATGCCTTTTTAGTACTAATTACTAATAAACTAATCATTATTACAATTATCATCATTATTTGTATATATACTTTATTCATAACATTGTCTTCCTCCTCAAAAAGCTTTGTCCTCAAAGCTTGTTGATGAAAAGGCTTGATCCCTTTGTTTGTTTTGAATGTCTTCTCATCTCGGAATTGTCATCTTCGTTGATACAAGTTGATATTATCCTTGGAGTGATATATAAAATCGTCGCACATAGAAAGGATATGACCATCCTAAATCAATCTTCTGTGGAATCTTGTGGTTACTAAAAACATGAGATGGGTTTTTATCACAAGATTGAATTATGGTGACATCGACGTTCTTGGGAACATAAGTCACTTGTTTTTGGTTGAGATATCTGGTTTTATAATTGGATGGCAATAAGGAATTCTTGTGATGTGATCTATCAATTTGTTTGTGGTAATTTCGTGGTTTATTTAATTTTGTGGTTTATTGAAGGAATTTGATTTCTTTAAGGTACAAAAGTCGCTTGATTAATTGCGAAATCTTCACTTGAAATTTCCATTGCTTGAACTGCAACTTCTGAGTACATCTTCGCTTAAACTAGTTTATGCTCTTCTTGAATCGTGATATTGACTGGATCAAATTCGTTCTCTTATCTTCAACTTGGACTGATACGACTGGAGATTATGATACTTCTTCTTGAGTAAGTTGTTCTAACTTGTCTTCTAATGACTTTTGTCACTTTTAAGCTTCTTTATTTGCATAAGAAGGTTTTGGTTGTCATTCCTTAGACGTGAAAGTTCTTCGTTTTCTGAATTGTTGACTTTAGCCTTAATATCCTTCTCTTCATCTTTTAAACTTTTACTTTGTTCTAATAATTTTTTATTAAGGTTCTTTAACCATAAATTTTCCTCTTCTTGTTCAGATAGGTGCTTCTTGAGTTCCTTCTTTGTCACCTTAGTCTTCTTGACTTGTACAATTAATTTTTCAACGTGGTCCTTGAGACAAGAAATTTCTTTGTCCTTTTCGATTACTTCCTTGTAATGCATATCCACAAGATCTTCATATTCCTATTGTAACGCTTTCTTGTTTTGCCATAGTTTGGTTATTTTGTCTTTTTCTTGATCTTCCAACTGCACTTTCTCGATACGCTGGACTACATCGTTTTGTAGGAGTGATGATGAGCGTTCCACTTGCAATTTGGATTCCATTTTCTTTGTTTCCTTACTAAAATCTGCATGTTGTTGCTTAAATATTGCCATTAATTGTTATATATATCTTGTTAAAGATTGTTTTTGTGCATCAATTAGATATTCGACTAAAGTAAAAGTTTTGTAACATTTTGTGCAAACCACATTTTGAGTTTAAATGATTCTTGACAATTAGAATTTTATCTTATATCTGCCCTCTCTACTACATCTCCTCCGGACACTTTAGGAAACTGGTTGATTGATAGTGGTGCCTCAAGGCACTTCATTGGGTATAAGGAAGCTCTTTCAGATCTGATTGAAAAGGATACAAATTTGGAAATTATCCTTGGAGACAATGCCACCTATCCCGTCAAGGGAGTTGGGAATGTTACTCTTCAATTGAATCAAGGTAACACCATTCATCTACAAGAAGTACTATATGTACCCGATCTAAAGAAGAACCTGGTATCTATCTCAACGATGGAGGACAAAGGATTCAAGGTGGCATTCATCAATGGTAAGGTATGTGTGTGGAATAAAAATTTCAAAGATGCATTGACACTTGGATTCAGGGTTGATAGCGTATATCAAGTTGGGGAAAGTCCATTGGGAGCTATGTCTTGCGAAACATCACTTCAATCCAAATTATGGTACCAGAGGTTTGCTCATCTACATTATAAGGCTCAACCTGATGTGAGGAAGATGGTGACAGGTATGCTTGAATTTAAAGTAGAACATGAAGGTGTTTGTCAGGGGTGTGCTGAAAGAAAGTATACAAGGGGACCATTCCCCTCAAGTGATAGCAAGACTACTGACATATTGCAATTGGTTCATTTTGATCTATCTTGTATGATGCTCGTGAACTCATTGGGAGGATATTTATATTATGCTATCTTTATGGATGATTTCTCTCGCAAGACTTGGATATATTTGTTGAAGAAGGATGAAGTATTCTCATGGTTTCGATCTTTCAAAGCTTTGGTTGAAAATCAAACCGGGAAGAAGATCAAAATATTGAGGACCGATAATGGAACTGAATATGAATCAAATGAGTTCAACAATTATTGTAGAGACGCTGGCATTAAGAGGGAGACTACTACCACATATACTACTGAGCAAAATGATGTTGAAAATAACTGTTATATCGTAGAAGCCACTCGTGCCATGCTTCATGATCAAAGCCTTCCAAAGTTCTTATGGGCCGAAGTTGCAAACACTGTCGTGTATGTTCAAAATATATCCCCTCCAAAACTCCCAAAGAAGTTTTCACTAGTAAGCAACCTGATGTTTCTCACTTTAGAATTCTTGGTAGCCCCGTATATTTTCATGTGCTGAAAGAAAAGAGAAGCAAATTGGATGCTTCTGGGAAGAAAGGAACAGTTGTGGGCCATAGTGAAACTTCTAAAGCATATAGAATCTATGTGCCTAGTCAAAGAGAAGTGGAGATAAGTCATGATGTCACTTTCGATGAGGATGTTGCCCTTGGGAAGATTATTAACCTTCCTATTCCAAGCAAGGAAAAAGAAGCAGATTCAGGAAAGCAGGGAGAATCGCAGGATGAGTTGATGCCCGATGCTGAAGGACCAACGGATCCACCCCCTCATGAGCCCTCCTCCTCAAAAAGGAGACCTTCATGGCTTAGGGAAAATCTCGAAGATGTCGAGAGACATGTTGCACCTAGGGGGACATTTCATGAAAGTAAGAAGCCGAATAGGTACCAAGGGTACTTGACTGTGATGAACACCATTGTTCACTCTAAACCTTGCACATTTGAAGAAGCTATAAAGCACCAAGTTTGGAAGGATGTTCTGAACGAAGAGTATGAATCGATTATGAAGAATGATGTCTGGGATGTAGTCCCTAGACATAAGGACAAATACGTTGTCACCTCGAAATGACTCTACAAGATCAAGCATGGAGCTGATGAAAGTGTTGAAAAGTTCACGGCTAGATTTGTTGCTCAAGGCTTCTCTCAGAAGGAAGATGTGTACTATGATGAGATATTTGCACTTGTTGCCCGATATACCACCATTCGTTCAATTATAGCCCTTGTTGCCTCGCAAGGATGGAATCTGCACCAGATGGATGTCAAGACCGCCATCTTACATGGTTCAATTAAGGAGGAAGTCTATGTAGAACAACCCGAGGGGTTCGAAGTTCAAGATCATCAAACACATGTATGCAGATTGAAGAAAGCCCTCTATGGGTTGAAGCAAGCTCCCCGAGCTTGGTATGAGAGGATCAACAGCTATCCGATGAAGCTGGGATTTACAACAAGTGAAGCTGATCCAAACCTTTATTTTAAGGTTGAGAATGATAAACCTCTAATCTTGGTACTTTATGTAGACGATCTCTTTATGATGGGTGCAGACCCCCTTATTCATCAATGTAAGAGGGAGTCAGTGTTCAAATTCGAGATAAAGGACCTAGGATTGATGTATTACTTCCTAGGGTTGGAGGTCTGGCAAAAGCTAGGTGAGATTTTCCTTTCTCAAGGAAAATACATCATAAAGCTAATTGAAAGATTTGGGATGGTGGACTGCAAGTCCGTGACTACTCCGATGGAACTTAACTTCAAGTTTTGCGGAAGTGCTATTGTGCCTGATTTGGGAAATCCTTCTGAGTATCGTCAACTCATGGGGGGCCTGATGTTCTTGGTGAACTCCTGTCCAGAAATATGTTTTGGAGTGAATACATTGAGTCAGTTTATGGTCGAGCCTCATCACATACATTGGATTGCTACCAAGAATCTCTTGAGATATCTCAGGGGCACAATCACTTATGGACTGAGATACATTGTTAGGAATGTGAGGCTCCATGGTTACTCTGGTGCAGATTGAGCTGACAGTGTGGTGGATCGCATCGCAAAACCACATCTGGATGTTACTTCTCTCTAGGTTCTACTTGGATATCCTGGATGAGTAGGAAGTAGAAGTCAGTTGCTTTGAGCATTGTTGATGTTGAATACATTGTTGATGCTGAATACATTGCTGCTAGTATGGCCTCTTGTGAAGCTGTTTGGTTGAGGAAACTCAATAATGAGTTGTTGGGCATGTGCTGGATACCATCGTGATCTATTGCGAGTCGCGACAACCATAGTGGGATTCGTATTTCTAAGAATCTCGTGTTTCATGACTGCTCCAAGCATATTGATATCAGGTACCACTTTATCCAAGATATGGTACAACGGGGACCAATAAGGCTCCATCATATTGGGACTGATGATCAGGTCGCTAATATTTTTACGAAGCCCCTAGGGAAGGTCAAATTCTTCACCTTCCGTGAATGACTTGGAGTCGTAGAGAGACCCTCTTATGAGGGTCCCATATGAGATGGATCTTGAGCTCTAGGAGCTTTGGGGGGCTTGGCATACTTCTTGGAGCGATGAGTGACCATAGGGTGAGTGGTTCACCTCCCCTAATGGTGAACAATGTACAAAGTGAGTGGTTCACCTTCCCCTGTGATACCCCATGGTTAGATATGCATAGGATGAGTAGTTCACCTTCTCTTGCCGACACATCTTACCCATGTAGTCTAGGACTCATGGGAAGAACCTCTCATCTGGCCAATGAGTAGGGAAATGAGGATGTGGACCATAGTACTACCGATGGACGCATCATGTACTACTATACTCCCTATGCTATGATGTATGATAATGATCTGGGATCAATGGAAACTGACTTCGAGAAAGCTAAGAGTGGTATGACACACTCTCGACTATTGGAGACTGACTTCGGGTCAGTGGGGAATAGTATGATACATTCTCGATCATTTCTGCATTCTCCATGGTTTAGCAGAGCAGAGCAGACACAGGGACGATACAGATTGTCAGATAGTTTGGCAGGTGAAGTTCCCCCTAGTTGAGAGGGAGTGTTAAATTTGGAAACTAGGGCCAAACTTCACGTTGGACAACTCATATGAGGTAGCTAATATTTGTATTGGATTCCTCTCTCTGAGAGGTGTAGGACTAATATAAAGATCATCTCATTCCGACATGTACAAATGGAATTATGAATTTATTTTGTTTATGGACAAATTGTCAAGGTCGGCCAACAAACTAATATAGGCTCAAAAGCCTAACAATCACATCTATTCATCCTCAGCGTTTGCATATAAATACAAGGTGCCTCCTCTTCATTTAGACACTTCACCCACTCACTTATCTCTCTCTCCATCATTGATTGGGTACGGATTTCTGAGGTAGCTCTCCACACCAATGTTGCATGAAGCGGGGACGAAGCGGGGACGTTTTTTGGAAGCGAGGAAGTGGAAGCGTCATTTTCCAAAAATCTAGGAAGCGAAGCGTCTGCGTCAGCGTCTGCTATATATATATATATATATATATATATATATATATATTATATATTATATATTTGCATTTATACTAGAAACAAACATCCCAAACAGGCGAAAGCGTCCAGGAAGCGTCCAAAATAGGCGGAAGCGCGCTTCCAGGGACGCTTCCTGTCCGAATCCGCACGGACGCGCTTCAGGCCTTAGAACCGTGGGGGACGCTTCATGCAACTATGCTCCACACATGCAAAGAAGGACAGTTTTGTTCCTGCGTTGACCGAAGTTGCAGGAAGGGTTTTTTTACCAGCGTTGACCTATTTGACTGCAATCTTCTGAGGGTTATCTCTATTTGGGAAAGCCTCATTTATGGGCACAGAAAATGAGGCAGATCGTACTGTTTGATCAACGTTGACTGCAGAAGGGTTTGACTTGATATTTTCGCACTGTTTTTGGGCTAATTTGATTTGTTGTTGGAGGTCGAGTTGACCAACTTTGACCCAGTTGTTTTGGAGGTCAAATTTTGCCCAATTGACCAACGTTGACTTTCTGGTTAGGGTTTCCGTAGCGGTTGTTTGTTGGGACAGATTTCACTGTGATTGGGCAAGTGAATATTACATATTGTACTCTCTTGCTCTACTGAACTTTTGAAGTATAATAGGAAGAACTGATCAAAGGGTTTCCCCACATTGGGGTTTGTCCCTGGCTTGTCTTGGCTTGTCTTCTACTTTTATTGTTTATGTTCTATCTGCATTTTATTGTCATGTTGATGTGATTGCTAATTTGGTTATTGATATTGGGCTAACAAGAAAATTGAAGTAAAATTGCTCTTAAGCATAGAACATACCATTGTTATCTAAAATTAACAATTTTGATGCATATATGTCAACAAAAGCATGTAGAATGATGAATTAGTTATAAAAAGCATATGAACATGGATTAAACCATATAACATCAATCATATAATAGTTATACATTATAATCTTCATCAACCAGAGGTCCACAAGTTACAACATCTCGATCCTCATCATGTTGGTTGTGGAGCCTGATTATCTTCCTGACTCATACGTCTTGTTTTAGTCGTGTTTGGATCCCAGTCCCTGGAGAGGAGGTGTGGGGGGGCCTTGCTCCAACCCCCCACCCCACACTATAGTAGTAGTTATACATTATAATCTTCATCAACCATAGGTCCACAAGTTACAACATCTCGATCCTCATCATGTTGGTTGTGGAGCCTGATTATCTTCTTGACTCATACATCTTGTTTTAGTCGTGTTTGGATCCCAGTCCCTGGAGAGGAGGTGTGGGGGGGCCTTGCTCCCTGGAGAGGAGGTGTGGGGGGGCCTTGTTTTACAATGGAAGTGTGTTGATGGTGCTAGAAATCCATTAGCCAAGGGGGTCTCCCCAATGTGAAGTCCCAATTAGACCTCACATTGTTTGGAATAGGAGCCCCATCCAAGATATCGGCTCGGCTACCATGTATTCTTATAGGTTTGCCTTGGCTACAAAGTTCGGCACAAGAGAGTTATGCACAGGCAATCTCAGATCAGCAAGTGAGTATGCCTTGTGAGTGTTCAGTTGTATGTATGTGAAGATTCTTCTACTGCGAAAGGAAAGGAAAGTGAGCCTCTAAGAGAGAGGTAATAGTACCACCCTAGTAGACACACACACAATATATATA
>APFE030273376.1:97617-131647 GCA_000404065.3 Pinus taeda | reverse complement strand
TCTAACATCCAGTGGAACAGTCCACAAAGATGCGACGGTCATTGCAACCATTATAAACAAGAAATATTTGTCTAACATCCAGCAGAATAGTCCACAAGATGCGACAATTATAGCAACCATTACAACACATTCTCAATATTATAAGTACTAAAATAACTGAAATAGTTCAACTACTTTAGCATAAATGAAAGAAAACATGAATTACAAACATCCTCAAAATAGTCTTACAAATATTCATAATCCATGTAGGAAGAAGTGTTGGCCATGAGGCTTCTGATATTAAGTAAAAGCCACAAGACACATGTATACAATGAACACCAATAGCCCCAATAGTGGAGCGTTGGAACCACTCCTTACTCCCCAAAAGAACTAGCTTGTCTCTCTAATGCCTTGTAGGAGGGGCCAAGGTGACTCTTTGACTACTGTGAAACGTCAGAACCACTCTTAAACATCCTAAGTCATTTCATGGTAATGTTAAAAATCTAAGTAAAAGAATGTCACTTTTACTTTAAGACATTAACATTACCATGAATTGCATATCAATACTAGGGCCATAGTCTTGATCATTAGGTTGCCCCACTAAAAAATTCTTATTTCTTTGAAAAGAATTGCATTTGGAACGTGTTTGCAAAAAAAAATACCAAAAAAGCTAGGGGGCAATTTTTCTTTTAGGGAGCACGCTCTCAGGGTCTCTCCCAATGTGCTTCCACTGGGAGCGTGTTTCGGGAGAAGCTTCGAGGGGGGAGGGGGTGCGCTCCCCCGCAACCCTGGTCGTTGAGGCTAAGGAAGACATTTTCTCCAATACACAGAAAATGTTTCCAAGGAAAATGCCTTGATTAGAATTAATTAATTAGTTTATTTATTTTCCCAAGTCTAACTTAGGGAAATGGCTTAACTAATCAGAATTAATTGAGGTAAATTGATTTTTCCTCTAGTGACATCCAATGTTTTAAAACTTCGACTCCGACGCCAACTCAGCCGAGGGTAGACTCCAACTCGGTATCGACTCGGCTGGCTCGATTTCAATGACTCGGTCGTTGTAAAAAATGCATTAAATATTTTTTTTATAAAAAAACATAATTTTAAAGATTTTCATTCATGTTTCCAAACACACAGCATTAGAATATAGATGGAAGACAACACATGATCAAAGTAGGCTCATGAATATATCCATTATATCAAAATGGCGCCTAGTGCACTGTCCAATACATACATGATCATGAATCATGATATAGAGATCAAAACAAAAACACATAACCAAGGAGGCTAGAAATGGCCTCTACAACAAAAGTAAACTGTGACCAGTACTACTGGCTAGTAGCTACTGCTAAAGGAGCCAAGATCATGTGGATCAATCTCTGGATCATCATTGGGATCGTCTATGGAGTGATTTCACTTAGGAGGAGCTTAGTCTTAGCTTGGTCAGTGGCAATAGTAGCAAAAGCAGAAAAAATCCAAGGGTTGAGAAGGAACAGGAAAATGTAGCCCTAGCAGGAAAAACGGATTCAGCAAGAGATCAGGCCCAAAAGGAGAGAAGAAGAAGAAGGACCTTTCAAAGGTCAACTGCTATGGTTATCACGAGTTTAACCATTATGTCAGCGATTGTCCACAAAGGAAAAAGAAGGGCAAGAAGCAAGCAACCACTTCAGCTAGTGCAGATGAGCTCTCCAATAGGATGGGTTAGGAATTTGCATTGATTGCTTGCCTATCTAGCTCAACTTCACATAGTCTCTGGTATATAGACATGGGAGCGTCATTCCACATGACAGGAGTTAGAGAGTACTTCTCCAGTGATAAGGAGGAGGAGATCAGATTTCGGATTCAGATGGGGAACGAGCCCAAATGCAACTCAGTTGCAACAGGGACTATTCTATTTCAAAGGGAGAATGGCAAGCCAATCCTGATTCATGATGTGTTGCATGTGCCAAGCTTATGGATGAACTCGATCTTTGTATCTATCCTCCAGGATAAACGATATGATGTTCTATTTAGAGGGGCATGGGTCCTATTGAAGCACAAAGATTAGAGGTCACCTATATGCAATAGGAGTCAGAAGCGGTGGTTGTACAGGTTGTATATGGACACTCTTAAGGCACTAGTTATTAGCAGCAATCCAAAGGATCAAGGGCAGCTATGGCATAGGAGGATGGGTGTTATTAATATAATTCATAACAAGTAAATAAATAAAATAAATGTAAATATTAAATATTCAAATATCGATTATGTTAAATAGTCATTAAGTTAAGTGAAAAGGCATGTCTAAAAGACATGCCTAGTCACGAAATGACGCCTTCTTAGGTATATATATGCGGGTCCTCATTGTAACATTCATCACTTGTACAATTTTATATATAATAAATTATTATTATTAAACACCTCTTGTGTATTTTTACGTTCAAGCCTGCAAGCTATCAGTTTTCAATTCAACGATGCCAACATGTGTTCTCGACTAGCACCATATCTCTTTCAGGGTTGCCCCTGTCCGAATCCATTCCGCCCTGTCCTGTAGCTCTAGCGAGGTCAGTTCAAACGACGGCTATCATTCCCGAGTCGTGGGTTGTTAACGGAGGTGACTCGTGGGTTTTCAGAAGACATGTTTGTGGTTGTAAAGAGACGGGTCTCAAATGACACAAGGGTTCACCGTCACACCGTTTAAAAAAATAAAAAAGTAAAACAATTGTCGTCACATGTTTTTCACAACTTATCGTATAAGGGTGGTCTTATATTATATTATTATAATACTATATATAGTGTGGGATGGGTGTGAGAGGGTATATATCATATATCTATGTTAATAATATTTGGCGAGTAACATATATTGGTAATGATCATGTTGTGATGGTGATTGTTATTAAAATTATTAATTATTTTATTATATATTTTATAATGATTTTAAAAAAATTGAAATATATTTAATTATATAAAACTAATAAAAAGGGGAAGCTATTGATGAGTCATGAGAGACGTGCGTTGGTTCTGAGGATAACAACACTAAGTGGAGTAAATCGATGCTTAAAGCTTTGAGACAAAGCTTCGCGGAAAGGCAATGTTGATTATAATTAAAAAGTAATAAATAAAATAGATGTAGTATTTAATTATTGAATTATGCGATTATTTTAAATAGCTCATTCAATTAAGTGAGGCATGTTCATCACAAAGGGACGGTTCTTTGTATTATTATGGGGTTCTCATTGTAACATTTCACTTTGTCATTTTATATATAATAAATTATTATTATTAAATACCTCTTGTGTATTTTTACGTTCAAGCCTACAAGCTATCAGTTTTTATGCTTCAATGAGCCATATACATCATGGAGCTTAGATTGCTTCATGAGATGGTGACAAGTGTTCTAGAGGTGAGCACAGAACACGATGACATTTGTAGAGGATGTGTTAGGAAAGTTTGCGAAAGTAGCTTTTCCAAGGTGTGACAATAGATCGCAGGGGATCCCTAACTTAGTGCATTCAAATATATGTGGGTTGATGTCTACAAAATATCTAAGGGAATACAAGTACTTTTGCAGCTTTTATTGATGATTTCTCCAAAAAGACTTGGACCTACCTCTTGAAGACCAAGGATGAGGCCTTTAGTAGCTTTCAGGAGTTTAAAGCTCTAGTGGATAATGTGACAGGTAGGAAGATCTAGACTCTTCAGTCAAACAATGGAGGTGAATACACCAATAAGGAATTCCAAGGGTTTTGTACCATGGTAAGAATCAGGAGAGAGTGGACGATTCCTTACAACCCGCAATAGAATGGGTTTGTTGAGAGGAAGAACCAATCTATTTCTAAGGCAGTGAGAGCGATGTTCTATCACCAGCATCTCCCATGTTATTTATGGGCAGGGGCATGTATATAGCAATCTATATACATAATAGGATCCCACATAAAGCGCTTGGCAAGATGACACCTGAGGAGGCATTCACAAGAAAGAAGCCAGATGTTAGTCACTTCAGGACATTTGGCAGCCTACCATATTGTCACATTCCAGGAGACACACGTTCAAAGTTAGATCAGAGTGTAGAGCGAGGTCATTCATTAGTTACAACAAAACCTCCAAGGCTTGTCAGATATTTATTCTAGAGACCAGGTAGATCATTGTTAAGAGAGACGTCAAGTTCATGGAGGGCAAGGCATACACGAGGTCCAAAGATTTGCTAGCCGTAGATGATAGAAGTGAGCAGACAGCATAAGCTCCTAAGGTTGAGCAGCAGGATCAAGGGCAACAGAGCAGGAGGAACCACGAGGTTCTGCAAACACTCAAGAATGCTCGAGAGTTTGTAGGGACTCCTAGGACAGGAAGGAGAGAGCGGAGACAACCAGAGAGGTACACTGGCTACATGGCATTAGTCAATCAACTCGTAGATAGTGATCCTTCCAACCATCAAGAGGTTTCACAGCAGCAATTGTGGCGCAATGCTATGGTTGAGTACTCCTTAATCATGCAAAACAATGTGTGGAAGGTTATACCAAGACCGACAGACAGGGCGGTGGTTGGATCACGTGGATCTATAAGATCAAGCATGGTGCAGATAGCAGCATCGAAAAATACAAGGAAAGGTTTATGGCCAAGGGGTTCTCTTAGAAAGAGGGAATAGATTAAAGGAGACATTTGCTCCTATGGACAGGTACACTTCTATATGAGCTGTGATCTCATTAGCAACACAAATGGGATGGCAAATCCATCAGATGGATGTTAAGACAATGTTCCTGGATGGTGAACTAGAGGAGGAGGTGTATATTGAACAACCGGAGTGCTTTATGGCACACAGTAAAGAGACCCATGTGTGCAGGTTGAAGAGAGATTTATACAAGCTCAAGCAGGTTCCCAAGGCATGGTATGAGTGCATCAACAGATGTTCAAATTTGGGGCAGCTATGGGATGAATTTCCCATGAGAAACCCAATAACCCCAAAAGAAGTCGACCTTGCCCGAAAGGAGAATTTAAGCTAGACAAAAGAATTATTGTTGTTATTAAGATTGGCACTCTTATTATTGTGATATAAATTTGGGCAAGCGATTGAACAAATTTGAATTTAAGATTTCCATCCATAATTTGGCCCCAAATATTTCAAGTCGGCCATCCAAATTGGCATGTCGACTTACCCAAGGGTTGTGACCCTTCAGAGGTTGCAACAACTATAAAGTGGTGTGTGTCCTCCATCATTTGGATATGGAACTTGGATTTCTGAGGGAGCTTGTCTAGTCTCAGTGGCATGACTCGCATTATTCTGTGGCATGACTCATTTACTTTATGTCATGGCTCGCATCTATTTTGTAGCTTGCATTATACTCTGTGACATGGTCCTCTGAGGCTGCTTTGCTCACAACCCATATCTCTCTTACTCACATCCTGTAACTCTGTCGCTCGGATCTTGTAGCTCTATGGTTCGTTCTATATATCTTGCATATGGCATCTTTGTGACTAGCTTTGAATGGCTCGCATTCTATACTTTGGTCCGCAATGGTATCTATGTGACTTGACTTCATTTTAGTGATACACAACTTGTGGCTTGTATTTGTCTTTCTATGGTTCATTATCATGGCTCACATTACTATGTGTAGCTCGCTTTCTACTCTGTGGTTTGCATACATTACAGTGGCAACTATATCTCTGTGGTCTGCTACCTGATTTATATACAACTATGATTTTTGTAGACATGACAGACAGTGATCTGTATGACTGTGATTTGACCGTAATCTATATATCAATGACCTTTGATATCGCTAAGATAATAGATGACAGAGTGCCCATTGATATGGCATGACAATGAATTTAATATGGCAATGCCTTTGATGTGTAACAGTGACCTTTAATAGATGATTATGACAATGAACTCAATATGGTAGTGACCTTTTATATGGTTCTATAGAAATATATATGATTATGACAATGAACTCAATATGGTAGTGACCTTTGATATGGTTGTAACCATATATGACATCGCAGTGACCTTGATGAATGACATGGCGTTGACCTTGACATGACAGTGACCTTTAATATACAACAAAGACAATTTGATGAACGACTTGACTCTATGATGATGAGATAACTATGAAGTGTACAATGTTCTATGACAGTGACAAGAATGTATATTGTGTTCTTATGACAATGTGGTTTGGAGGCTTGCCTGTTGTTGGATTGTCCTAGTAGGACTAATATGTTGGTTGATAGAAGATTTATGTCTCATGATTATTGTACTTCATATCTCAACTGAACATTAATGAATATCTAACAGAAGAAGAAGAACTGATTTATGAGATTTCCCCCTTGTGGGGTTTTACCCTAGTCTCCGACCTAAATCCTGGTGTCTCTATTGTCAATATTTTTCTTTTGTTGCTCTTCACTCTTTCGCTGCATTGTTGATGTTATTCTTCTCTCTACATAATTGCTAATGATAATATGATGCTATGGGGTGAATGTTATATGAAAATGTTGAAAAGGTTTGAAAATATAATTATCTACAGTAGAGAACAATTAGCCCTAAAAATTAACAACAGATACTTGCAAGGCACAGGTTTCGTGAAAAGTGAGGTGGATGCAAACCTCTACTACTTGGTGGTTGAGGGTAAGGTTCTCATTCTTGCCTTGTACGTGGATGGCTTGTTTCTGACAGGTTCAGTGGGGCTCATAGAGGAGTGCAAGAGGGATATCACAGCTAAGTTCAAGATGAAGGATTTGGGGCGCATGCACTATTTTCTAGCCATGGAGGTATGGAAAACAAATGGTGAGATTTTCCTTGGACAAGGGAAATACTACATCAAAATCCTGAGAAGATTCGAGATGGAGAATTGCAGAGCCATGATCACTAATTGGAGGAAGATAGATGCATCCAGGAAAAAGGATATAGACCCCACCTTGGATAGGTAGTTGATAGGCTCTCTCATATATTTGGTCAACACCAAACTACATATATCTTATACAATAAGCTCTCTTAGTCAGTTCATGGTGAAGCCAACGAGAGTGCATTGGAAGACAACTAAACATGTGCTGAGACATTCGCACAGTGTTATGGAGTATGGGATCAGGTATGCTCAAGGTGATGGTGCCAGGTTGGTTCGATATACTGATGCAGACTGGGCAGGTAACATAGTAGATCGGAAAAGGACTTCAAGGTGTTTCTTTAGCATGGGATCAGGAGTTGTTTCATGGTATAGTAAGAAGAAGTCTAGGCACTAAGTTCTGCAGAGGCAAAGTACATAGCAGCAAGCATGGCTACGTGTGAGGCTATATGGCTTCAGAAGCTGCTAAGCCTTGTTTGGTTAGAGGATTGAGACAACAGTGATACACTACGACAATTAGACTTGCATCAAGTTGTCAGAGAATCTAGTGTTTCACGACAGGTCCAAGTATATAGACATCAGATACCACTTTGTCGGGGATTGTGTGCAACATAGGATTGTTCAACTACAATATATACCCACAAATAAGCAAGCAGCAAATATACTAACGAAGGCTTTGGGGAAGGCAACATTCATCTTCTTTAGAGACAAGTTGAGTGTTATGTAGAACACCTTCCTCGCTAAGAGGGAGTGTTAGTTTATCTAGATCAGATAGGTGTTCTAGTCTTAGATGGTGTCTATGAGGCTAAGGAACACATTTTCTCCAATACCCAGAAAAAATTTCCAAAAGAAATGCCTTGATTAGAATTAATTAGTGAGTTTATTAATTTTCCTAGGTCTAAGTTAGGTAAATGGCTTAACTAATCAAAATTCATAAAACGTTTTTCCTCTAGTGACTTCTCGAAATGTCACGAAAAGGGGTCAAGTTGATCTTAGCAATCATGGTCGTTGATTTTTCTACAGAGAGACGTCAATTTTCCAGTGGTACGAGTTGCTCCAAAGAGGATGAATTGTCAAAGCAAGGAGATAGATTGCCAAAGTGATCAATTTGCATAGGAAAGTTGAGATTTCCAATTAAGATTGAAATCAAGTGGAGGTTGAGTTCATTTTCCTAGCAGTGCGAGTTTTCCAAAGAAGGGGATCAGCCAAGGCCGCACGTGTCACCAATTCAGGATGCAGAGGGAGGCCGAATTGATCAAAGGAGGCCAAATTGCTTCCAGGAGGGTATATCGGCTTGTAGAAGTGACGAGATTAATTTCCCAGAGGTTTACTTATATATGGAAAATGATTGTAATTTCTCCATCATAGATTTTGTTGAAAAATCAATAAAATTACTCATTTGCAAAACAAGTTTTCCCCACACTAGGGCTTTCCAGGGACATTTGTCCAAAAATATTGGTGTTGATTATTTGTGTGTGTGCAATAATTTTCTCAGTTCATGTGATCCACTTATTTTCTGTGAAGTTGCAGTGGTGTTTTATTTAGTATTTGTCGAAATTAATTGCAGAAGACAAATAATCAATTGATAGGTGAATAATAACCAATTAACTGCAACAGCTTTTATAATTTCAAGCATTTAAAATTTGTTGTTCCAACACTTTTCCTTCTCACTAGCTTTGTCGCATACTTTTACAGGGGTGTTGAACAAAAGACCAAAATTTTTTTTGCAAAGAAAAACTAGGGAGCAGAAAAAAAAATTGCAGGAGAGCACTCCTGAAAATCGCTCCCATAAGGGAGCAATTCGGGAGCATGCTCCAGGGGTCGATCGCCCCCTGAGCACTTTCATTCAGAGTGCACTTTGAGAGCAGCAGTGAGGGGTTTTGTGGGGGGTGTGGTTGGTGGGTAGGGGGTTGCTTCCCCGCAGCACTATCATAGACACTCCACACAGGACTATCAAATTGCCAAGTGAGGAAGCAAGAGGGGTTTGAAGGTGAAGTAATTAACCTGCCACCCAACCCTGACCATCAATTCGTTTTAAGCCACAGAAAAAGAGAGAGGCACTTATTATGCATCAAAGAGACATAAGAGAGGACATAATGCTCTCAATGTCACGCCTTTAAGGACTACTCTGTTATGGACAAAGAAATTCATATTTGTTGATATACTTCACAAAATGAAGAGAGACTTGTTGAATAACTGACCAAGTAATTGACCACTGCTGAGAGAGTAAGCAAAGCAGACTGTTTGTCTAGCTTTACTTGCAGATATCGAAGGGAGAAATCTCTATTTTCCTGCCACTGTTATTAGCTGTTTCCTGATGCTAAAATTCAACTTTTCTGCCTTCTATAAGGGGTTGTGAATTTTCTATATTATTGGTACACAGCTTGCTCCAAAAAGGCCTGCATTTAATCACTATGGGCAGCCAGCAAAATGCTGAGAATTCTGTACAGAAAACCAATCTTTGACCTAGAGAACAAATGCAGTGTATCAAATTTTATTTATACAGGCCCTATGGTTGCTAAGGACCAAAATATATAATCATGTGATCACATTACAAGGCTTCCAAAAACTGATTTCTTTAAAATAATGCAGGCTGACCAATCACAAATATGTCTACAAGCATGGAATGTATAAGTTTTTCAGGTTTGTAACAAGTATTATTAGAGCAACTCACCAGCTTAATAAATAGAATTATTACTGGGAGTGGAGAGTGGGTCCATTGTAAAATTAAAAGAAATCAATATGAAAAGAAAAACAAAAGGTGAAGCCGGGTGACATCCATAGAAGAAAGTTAATTGGTTTTAATATCATGGTCCTGATACTTCACTAAAAAATCATTACTGTAACCTGGAAAAATATATTATTAAAATGATCAAGAAAAACTACTCCAATGATTCAAAATCAATATGAACAACAAATACAACAAAAATACCTGAACATGATCTAGCACTCCATCTCCATTTATATCAGCATGCAGGCCACCCTCTTGCAGATGAAGCTGAAATATTGACCAAGCTATTAGATAAATATTTAGTTTGTATTAGAAGAAACATATTAATAGCATTTCTCCAAGAAGTGTCAGGAAGACATATGCTTACTAAAATAATAGATTCCGAAGCAGACAAACATTTTCTAAACAAAAATAAGATTATTTTTAGATATAAGATAAACTAATGTGCTTCACATTGTTTCAAACCAATTAAGGAAATGAACACTGACAAACCCAAATAAATACACACACACACACATATATATCATCATTCCAACTGTAAGATCGGATGTTCATATGCATCCTTGGTTTGCATTTCAACTAAAGAATGTAAACACTTGCAACTATAATAATTAACAAGAGAATGTCTAGTGAGCAGTTCTGAAAAGAAAATGTGAGTTGTCTTCCACTTCAGGAAGCTTTGTCCAAATCAGAATTGCCATGTTGTTGATTTTAAATCTTAAAATATAATTCTTTATATATGTATATATGCATGGAGCAGTGGAGTCAAGCAGAGTCTCTATGAGAATATGTCAAGGTTCAAGGATGCCTTCTTGGGTACACTACCTTCTGAGGCAGACCACTTGGCATATTCAGAAGATATTTGGAAGGATGTGATCCCTCCCAAGAAAGCCTGTCCAAGGTTGCCAGAAAGCAGGGTGGAGCAGGAGCATCAAGAACATCATTTTCCAAAAATACTTGGGCGCAGAGCATGTGTGTGTGTGTATATATATACAAAAAAAAAAAATCCTGAATGCTAAAGCAGTTGCAGATTATATGAAAACATGCATATTTGTACATCAATGAAGATAGAAAGTTGAAACAGCATCCATATTACATTGATTAATGATTCCAGTATCAACCATCTAGATTCTACCAATTACAAACAAACATACAAATTTTTAAACCATATAATTGGAAGTAGACCATTAACCTATCATTGAAATATGTTATCCAGAAACTACCAACATGACAAAGTAGGAATTTTTAAAATAGTTCATCTACTCATTGAAGTATGAAGACCGAAAGGTCCAAAACACTAATCTATCATCTATGACAAATAAACAAGTGAAAGAGGAGAAACAATTTTCTAATATCTATCATTCTATCTACTCTTCTCTCTTCCTTGCACCATCATGAATATTGTGTGGACCTCCATTGTAAAACCCTAGCTTCTTTCATTAATGGATTTCTGAAGGAATTTTACATAACATCATTAAGACCAAAACCTGGTGGGTTGACCCCCTGAAATTGCTTGTTTCATATCTCGTCCCTTAAAAAGAGAGATTTGACATCCTGGAAAATGCAAAATTCAGCCCTCCTCAAAGCAATTTGGCCTCACAACTACAATAATTCCAGCCTCTAATTGTATGCAGCCCTTTGTGCAAATGTAGCTCGGCCTCCCAATAGAGGCTCAAAACAATTGTAATTTGGCCTGTTCTGACAATACTCAGTTAGCACCAGCAATTCGAACCACGAGAGGGATAAACTCACTCCTCCAAGGCAGTAATTCAGTCCACATGAATTTGACGGAAATGGATTTCCCAGACCCTACTAATTCGCACTAATGTATTCAGCCTCAATAAACTCTTTGTTAACTTGGCCCAGGAACACAACTTCAACTACCAAATTAATTAACTCGGCCTCATTGATTCGTTACTGCAATTTGCACTAGCTGCTTAGGCAATCTGGGGCTTCAACAGTGGATCATTTTGGCCCTCCTTCCACAGGCCAATTCGCTTCTCTAAAAGATAAAAACTTGGTCCTACAAAAAATGAACAAACACAGCCTCCTAGATAGACAATGGATCACCCTCTTTCTGATGGTTATGCATTGTTGATTTGGGGTAATATTGGATGTGCTCTAGCCATGAAAATTGGTGGAGAGGCTAAAGCACATGAGATCTCCAAGACCCGGAAATGGTTTGGGCAGATTCTAACCGGTTTGGGAGATATTAATATAATTAATATGTTTAATGGAGTTCCTAAGTCTAAACCTAGGAAAAATTAAATATTAATGGGTATTAATATAAAACTGGGTTAGAAGGTTCCAAAAGTCATGGATCAAACCAAATCTAATCTTAGCCGTTGATTAGAGACGGCCATTGAAGGACCAACAGGAAAAGTATAAGAGGCTTGAAGGTCAGTTGGAGAATACACCAGAGTGATCAGTCATTCGATTTACTAGAGCGGGGTTGCTAAGTAAAGTCGAATTAGTGATGAGGAGCGAGGGGCAGTGAGTACTAGATAGAGAAGCAGAGATAGTGTCGAGAGACTAGTGCAGAGGTAGAGAGGCAGACACAAAAGCTAGAACAGGCCACGCAGAGCCCAGCAGAGACCACGCAAAGGCCAAAGGGCCTGCGTCATCCACGCAGAGGGCAGCAGGAGTGACGTTGAGGGCCCAAGAGGCTGCGTAGTGCCTTAGAGGGCTGACGTAGACGCCAGGAGGGATGATGCAGTGCTTCAGTGTTGCTGGAGAGGGTTTCGTGGGGCAGGCTTTCTGAAAAACTACTTCCGAATAGAGACGTATTACTGCTAGTTATTTTTTCTCTGTCGGGTGAGCCAGTCTGGCACCCAGTTGTACTCAAGGATATACTGCATAATAATATAACCCTCAGAATTGTTGCACCGATTTTCCCGCATTGGGTTTTTCCGAGGACGAGTTGTCCAAAAATAACGATGTCACTTATGTGTTTGCTATTTCTTTCAGTTGTTGATCTGTAGATGGTTGAGACTGTATTGTGTTTATTTCGATGTTTATATGTTTAAATAACTTGTTGGTAATTAACAAGTAGGAGAAATAAACCAGAAGAATACAAATAGAATTTCTAACGGATAGGCTTAAAAATTTAAACATGGAATCGAAGCGTGGTTGCAGATCATAAGAAAGCTGAAGGCATCAACTGAAGCAGAGCATTTGCAGCAGAATTAACTGTCCCAAGTGACAGAAGTTGATCCTTGCAGAAAGAGACAGAAGAAGGGTTGACGCGAAGGGACTGCGTCATCAGTTCAGGCCAGAAAGAGGCCAGCGCAGACGCTGAGGAGGGCAAAAAAGGCTCAGGCAGAGCCACGAAGAGACCAGGAGGGTTGATGTAGTTGGCTGGGGGAGCATTTCAACCAGTGCTGAGATTGCACAGACCCTAGAGGCTCAGTCCTTCGGTTGCTGGGGTTTACGAAGTTGTGGGCAGTTTGCAAGGAGAGAAGTTGGTGGGGTGTTGTGGGCAGAACAGTACCTAACAGGGAAAAAACAAGGTAGAGGGAGTCGCTACCGAGGCAGATTTCTAGCCAAGGAATCCGGATCAATGTTGCAGGTGCACAGAAGATCGGAGAGGTGTGACTTGATAATTGGTAGGAGGATTTCTAAGACGGAAATCGAGACTTGGAGGGAGTCTAGCAAAGAACTTCCAGACGGGAAGTGGTGACTCCGAGGGAGTCGAAGAGAACTTACACAGGGAAGTAGAGACTCGGAGGAGTCCACAGGAAGAGCAGAGAGATGGCCATGAATGGACTGAGGGATCAAGACAGGTTGGATGTGGCATCCAACTTCGTCATCTGGAAGGTCAAGATCTTGTTTGTTATGTGTGCCATGAGTGCTCATGTACCTCTAGAGAAGAGGTGGGGAGACATCGAGTTGTAGTCAGGAAGACTACAGGCGATGGGGGGCATGATCCTTGAGGTACCCAACCTCTTGGATTATACCTTGCTACGGGAGCCCTGAAGAGAGAGTAGCAAGATTGGCGGACGTAGGTAGAAACAGATGTGGATGAAGCTGCAAAGGGTGCTACAGTGCAGGAGTCCTTGGGCAGCGCAAAGCTCGCAGGCTGCAGTAGTGCGAGAGGCATGGAGAGTGCTGCAGCAGTGCGAGAGGCACAGAGAATGTTGCAACAATGCAAGATGGCACAAAGAGGCTTGCAGCGGTGCGAGATACAAGGAGTTGTTGCAGCAGCACAGAGGCCGTAGAGGGAGCACTTAATAGTGGTAGAGGGAGCTTCAGCATTGGGAGTGTTTCTAGCCTGACAAGGATGTCAGTAGTTGGGTGGATCAGTTACTTACTTCTCAATAATTGAGTTGCAATGCAGTAGTAGTATGCAGTAGCACGATGCAACATGATGAGAGGGGGCTGCAGTGCAAATGCAGTGTTGGGAGAAAGGACCAGCAGCAACACGAATGTAGAGGGAGTTGTACAGATGTAGCAGTGGCAATGGCAAGGCCATGGGCAGCAATACAGGATGCAGCTATGCAGAGAATGTTGGGCGGGGAGCCCTAGCATCAGCACAGGTACATGTGCCATATAATCAGAGTGATGCTCAATGTGGAGTATTACTAGAGCACAGTCCTCGCTAAGAGGGAGTGTTGATTTGGGTTAGCATCGGATGTGCTCTGACCATATAAATTGGTGGAGAGGCTAAAGCACATGAGATCTCCAAGACCCAGAAATGGTTTGGACAGATTCTAACCAATTTAGGAGATATTAAAATAATTAATATTTTTAATGGAGTTCCTAAGTCTAAACTTAGGAAAAATAAAATGGGTATTAATATAAAATTGGGTTAGAAGATTCCAAAAGTCATGGATAAAGCCAAATCTAATCTTCATCGTTGATTAGAGATGTAATCTCAGTTGTTGAAGGACTAACAATAAAAGTATAAGAACAGGCTTGAGGGTCAATTGGAGAATACACTAGAGTGATCAGTCATTCGATTTACTAGAGCTGGGTTGCTAAGTAAAGTCAAATCAGTGATTAGCAGCAAGGGGCAGTGAATACTAGACAGAGAGGCAAAGATAGTGCGAAGAGACCAACGCAAAGGCAGATAGGTAGACACAGAAGCCAGAGCAGTCGCGCAGAGCCCAGCAAAGACAGCGCAGAGGCCAGAGGGCTTGTGTCATCCACGCAGAGGGCAGCAGGAGTGACGCAGAGGGTCCCAGAGGCTGTGCAGTTCATTAAAGGGCTGACACAAAGGGTTTTGAGGCTGACGCAGAGGCCAGGATGGATGATGTTGTGCTTCAGTGTTGTTGGAGAGGGTTTCGTGGGGCAGGTTTTCTGAATACCTGCTTCCGAATAGAGAGGTATTACTGTCAGTTACTTTTTCTACGCCGGGTGAGCCAGTTTGGCACCCTGTTGTAGTCAAGGATATACTACATAATAATATAACCCTCAGAATTGTAGCACCAGTTTTCCCGCATTGGGTTTTTCTAGGGACGAGTTGTCCAAAAATAATGGTGTCACTTGTGGGTTTGCTATTTCTTTCAGTTGTTGATTTGTAGATGGTTGAGACTGTATTGTGTTTATTTCGATGTTTATATGTTTAAATAACTTGTTGGTAAATAACTGTTGGAAATAATATTGAGAGGGGGGTGAATCACTATTACCAGATCTATAATTTTATTTCCCAAACAGATTTATATATACGCTACTTCAGCGAAGTGAACTAGCGTGTACACGCAACTGTACTTAAAGCAACCAGCGTATATGCAAAGAACTTTTGATTTAGACAATTTATCATGTATTGAGCTTAAACTAGTATATCAGAGATTTATTAGACAGTGCAGTAAAAAGCAGAATAAAGCATCACACATAAGAAACACACATAAACACCAAGATATAAAGTGGAAACCCAATGTGGGTAAAAACCACCTGTTGTTGTCGTCTCTGTCTTCTTTTAATAATAAGAAAATCTGTTTACAATCTTGTACTGGTGCAGACTCATATCAGTATGCAGGCATCCACTTGCAAAAGGCTACAACCTTCTCTCGTTCTCCAACTACTATTGAAAGAGAGCTACAACCCCCTAGCTCTTGTACTAGCCAATATGTTTACTAGTACGTAGGTGCCAGCCTACAGAAAACTCCACTCTTCCACCAGGGACCACGTTTCATAAATTTTCAGACAAGATACTCCTAGAACACAACACCACAATCTGAAGGCCACGTTTCATCCAATTTTCATACTAGACCCATCAACAACATTGAAACTCAGAAAATCATAACTGCAAACAACCATCAAATACATCTACATCAAACTCAATCATCACCTTCTGAATCAACCACAACTGAATCAATCAATCACTGACAACCCATCATCACTGAAGCAAATCACAATCAATCAATCTAATCATTTAGAACACTGTTACCAGAATACAATCACCAGAACACAAAGCAAAACCCATAACTCTGTAATAGCAAACAGAAACAGCTGAAACTTTAAACATCATGCTTCATAAGGTATACACTACTTCCATGTGTCAAACCAGTGTGTATATGCACTTTTACTAAAGCGAACCTGCGTACGGATCTGTAAATGCTAACTTAAAACATCACTACTATTCCAAACTTCAGTCATCCCAGATCATCACATTTACAGAGTAAAACACGCGTCAGTATTCAGATCTAGACTGTTCAAGATCAAACCACATAATGATAATACTTTTTAAGCCCTTATGATCCTGGTCCATCAACCTTCATTAGCCATAAAGGTGCCTCCTTAGATCAGATCAAGAAAACCATCAGAAGCTCATTAACCTGCATATATGATCCAACACCTCATAATATATTCAAAATACTTGCACACTTGGCCTAATGATCTTCTCCTCCTTGTATAGTTTTAGGCCTTTCTTAATAGCATGAACCAAAACTACTTAGGACCAATACTTTGGACCAAATACCTCGGACCAATTACCTTGGGTCAAATACCTTGGACCAAGAAATACCTTGGCCTAAAAACTTTGTTTTTCCAAGATATACACGCTTTTCCTTCTGTGAAAGTGCGTGTGTACGTATACGCTCCTTTTGTTCAGTAAACCTGCGTGTATACACAACTTGGACAAGGTGAACCTGCGTATACTTCTCTTTCTTCATTCTTTGTAATTTGATCTGTAATTCTTTGTTGTTGACTTGTTGCACTGTGATCTTTCATCTGAGTTAGTTTCCTTCAAGGACAATACCTATATCATAATGCTAACAATCTCCCCCTTTGGACTTGATGGCAACAACAACTCCAATACACTCTCCCCTTTTCACATCAAGGGCAAACGGCAGACCAAGATATTCTCTCCCCTATGTTGTTCATGCTCCCCCTGAGTACATGCTAAATTTGTTTGATTGAGCTCCCCTTTGTACATGCTGAGATATATTGAAACCATCCATGCTCCCCCTGAGCACAAGCAGAGTTTGCAAAAAATTCTCCGAAAGAATAACATGACTTTATAACTCAACTATGTGAGTACGACCTCCTTATCACCAATGACTCATACATACATCCATCTCCCAATCAAGTGGGGATATACAAAATTTGACTCATCCACCCAACTAAGTGGGATATACCAATTGTTTATACATGACAAAAATATAATTACATCATCCATCCCATGTAAAGTGGGATACATATTACATCATTTGTCCAATAGGACTCATTCAAATGTATGAGAAGACATATCACACCCTAGACTTTTACATGACTTAAGCAACAAAAGGTATAAATATCTGAAGCCACAGCTGGACTCAACAATCATAATGCCAACAATGCAGAATGTGAGTGAAGGTTAATGCTCCCCCTGAACCTGTGCTACCTGTGCATTGTTAATAAGTCAATGATCAAGGCATCTTTGCCAGTTAGATAAAAATTAATGAACAGAGCATATAAATAGACTGTGATCATCAACATCAGACAGATCACCCATATCAGAGCCTGTCACACGGTTTTTCTTGATTGAAAAACATATATGCTCCTTGTCCCACAGAAACCTACGTGTGTACGCGACTCAACTTCATGAAACACGCGTATAATAACCTTTCTCTGAAAAGTTAGATTTAACAGCAGGATGATGCAGCAACTACTCCCAACTTTTGTCTGAGATATTCAAATGTTTCTCTGAGCAGTGGTTTAGTGAATATATCAACAACCTATTCTTTGGAGGGAACATACTCCAATTTGACTTTTTGTTCAAGCACTTGTTCACGTAAAAAATGTTATTTGATAGGTATGTGCTTGGTCTTGGAGTGCATGATTGGATTCTTTGAAATACTGATGGCACTTGTATTATTGCATAGAATGGAGATGGGTGGAGTATATGTGATCTGAATGTCTTGCAAGGCTTGCATCATCCAAAGTAGTTGTGTGCAGCAAGAGGCAGCAGCGACATATTCTGCTTCAGCTGTAGATAAAGCAATTGAACTTTGTTTCTTACTGAACCAAGACACTAGCCTAGAACCCATATAGAATGCACCACCATTAGTGCTTTTTCTGTCATCAACACTTCCTGCCCAATCTGCATTTGTATATGCATGAAGAGTAAGATCTGCATCTCTAGGATACCATAAACCAAAGTCTTGAGTTCCTTGAAGATATTTGAAAATTCTTTTGACTACCTGAAGGTGTGATTCCTTTGGATTTGATTGGAATCTTCCAACTATTCCCACTGCATGCATGATGTCAGGTCGGGTACCTATTAGATACAGCCTAAGTCACAGGACACGTCCTCCAAGGTCCCATGTCCCGTATTTAATGTGACGGACACGAAAACGACCCTAAAACGTGTCGAAAACGTTTTTTGTCATGTCCCCAAAACGTAAACGTATTTGGGCGTTTTAGTCGTGTCCTGCTCCTGGAAAACGAGTATTCGGTTTATAGAAGACGTTGCCCTAACATTTTTCCTCCAGTTGAATATGTACCCCATGAAATCACTAGTTTAAAGCCCACACAATTATCTTTTCCGGGTTCTTTTCCTATTTTCCTCCGCCGTTTTCTTCCGTCGTTGCTCTCTGTCGCTGTATATTCATCCTGTGGAGCCGTTGTGTGGAGCCGAGTGTGGACTGAGTCATCTCCGTGGACTCGTGGATTGGAAGGAGCGTGTGTGAGGTTTGGCAACGTTCAGGCAAACCATTATCCGTGTATATTCATCGTGTGGACTGTGGAGTTTGGTCGCAGGCTCGCAGCATGTGACGTTTGGAAACTTGGCACTTGGCAGGCTGCAACGTGTTATAGGTTTCCAGTTTGGCGTTCAAGTAAACCATGGCCCGTAGACCATATGGTTAATGGCACCGCCACACCGTGGCCCGTTCGGTCTTTTAGCAGTTGTCTTTCTAGTTACTGCTTTCCTCTAAAAGATCACAGCCATACCTCTAATCTTTTACTTGAAAAAATACATCCTAACTTAATGCTCGATGTCCCCACCAGGTCAGGCTTCCTATTGTCTAGGAAACAGCCCACCCTGGTCACCAGCTGTCAATGCATTAGTCTCCTATGGTTTCCCATACATGGATTACTACTACTTTGCGTCAATGTTTTAAAGACCAAAACTGGTCGAGGGTCCAAACTTGCAATGCTGACCGGGCTTCTCCCTTTGCTTATTCCACATCAAAACTAAATCACCTGAATTGAATTCTCTTGGTGTAGCCTTCTTAACACACAACCTTTGGACTTTGCCTAGATTTCCCACCAATTGGTCAAACACTTTTCTTCTATTTTCGTCTAACTCAACAGGCTGATTTATTTTTGCTTGAAATGCTTCTTAATTTACAAGGTATTCAAAATAATTAAATTGAAATTATGAAGAAAAAAAACCATACCACATTTAGAGTTGACAGGAAACAACTCTTGCTAATGATTTTTTCAGAAAAAAACTACCTGCTAAGAGTATTGTTCCAGACTCACTTTCCTTCACCCCACCACATAATTGGGGAGATAAATCGAACTGCAAGTGCAAAAAATGTTTTGTAATCTGACCAAACAGTAAAGACAATAAATGGCTTGGACCAAAACATTCCATGGATAATAGAGTTAATAAAACTCGGACACTCCATTCTAAGTTGTCCACCTGGTTATAAAACTCGAAACCATTTAGAAGTCCCCTGTTGAGCTCAAAAAGGACTTTTCAAATATGGTCTTTGATTCAAGGTCGTTTAGCAGTTGACCACTGCCTATTTTATTTGGAGTCGCATTGCCTACCATTGTCATCAGTGGAAGTCCAGAGATGTTGAAACAACTTAAATTTTTGACAAAAAGCCAAAGAAGCCTAGGACACAGCCATCTCTTTCTGAAGCCATTTTTCCTCTTCTCTGTCAATTACATGGATTCAAGATGCCTTTGCAATTGGCCAGTGCTTAATTTATCTAGGAGTGGCATTGCCTAACTATCCAGTCTGCAGAAGAACAGAGTTGTTGAAACTGTACAGCTTTCTTTAGACTAACTGTACAGCTTTCTTTAGACTCAAATCAGGAAATTGGTTTGTTAAAGCTTCTTGCATTTCACGTTGAGACATCATTAAAGCTAACTGACTGGTTGGCATTACTTCACAGTCTTGTGGAGTATCTTTTATCTGGCTTGGATCATAGCCAAGGCTTGCCAAATAGAACTTAAAGTTCTCAATAACATAGGCAGTGAACAGAAAACAAATATTAAAATATGCTTGCTGATTCCTAAACAAACAGTGAACAGAATTATGAATTATCAAATCTGAAACAATGCAATCTGAGGTCTAAAAAAAGAGTTATTTCAATTTGATATATTTATGAAATTATATATAAAAGTTTAAAACCGAGATTTCAGAATGATATTTATAGCTAATTGTTTAACTTTAATCTTTTTTTTGCAGGTGAAGGAATGTGGACTTTATAACAGCAAGAAGATTAATGGCTCAATCATCCAAGGCAGCCGGCAGAGGTCAAAGGAAGGGTGGTGCTTTTCGTGGTCCCCCCCTCCCAGTGTTTCTGTTTCTCACCAGTGTTACTTGGGAGCGGGAGCGAAAGCAGGGAGCGGGAGCGAAAACGGGAACGGAAGCGACATTTTCAGAAGCCCCGGGTTTGGGAGCGAATCCCGGAGCGTTTTTTATATAATATATATATTTTATATATTTCGATACATATATGTCAACAAAAACATGTAGAATAATGAATTAGATATAAAAAACATAAAAAAACATAGATTGAACCATATAACGACAATCATCTAGAAGTTATAATCTTCATCAACCACGTCCACAAGTTAGTAACATAGTAACATACAACATATTGAGTCTCATGATTCATCAATATTAAAGTTTCAAGCTTTCAAAATTCAATATATAACATTTATCATCATTGATCACCCAAAGTTGTACTTGTAAGCTAAGTGTAACTATTACAACAAATAATATCTAACATGAAATGAAAATTGAAATGTTATAAAATGAAATGAAATGAAACAACTTTCAACTTTCACAAAGCATCATATTCATAATTCATTACTAATGAGTTATAATTTCCAACTTCAAACTTCAATATTAAATTGTAATATATTGTTTACAAAAGATATCATAATAAATATGAAAGATTCGATAGTTATAAAAACTAGAAACTAGAAAAGACAATTAAATCTATTTTCTATTGCTAATGCTTGGGCCTCTTGCCGCTACGAGAAATGTCTAATTTTTTAGTCTTGTTGGAAAATAAGGATCTTTGTCATTAATATCACCCTCTAAGCATTAATATCAAGAGGTATCTTTATCATTACCTTTAGATTTGTATAGGGACCTTTGTCATTAATATCACCCTCTAAGCATTAACATAAGATAGAAAAAACATACTAGCATGTCAAGTCAAGATTATGTTTGAGTGATGCATACATTTTTAGGAGGGTCATGATAGAGGAGTTCGACAACCAATGTCACTAACATCAAGGTACATAGTGGGATTGATGTTCTTGATTAAATACGAGTTCCATACCCTAATACATGACAAAGTCCAATGGAAACAATGCAATCCCCCCAACCCCGAAATCCTAAAAAAATTGATAAGTCCACTGGATTTTGAATGAAATCTAAAATTCAACTTTCTCCATACGAAATCCAATGAGGTCAGAACCACTCTCAAACATCCTGAGTCATTTCATGGTAATGTTAGAAATTTAAGTGAAAGGATGAAAATGAAGATTAAGGAGAATGTCACTTTTACTTTAAGAATTTAACATTACCATGAATCGCATATCAAATTGCATTTTGAATATTACTGGAAAAAAAATATTTGCGAAAAAGACTAAATGCTCTTGAAAAACCAGGGAGCCTTTTTTTTTTCCAGGAGCATGCTCCTAAAATCGGTCCCTCGAATTAGGAGTGGGGTCGTGAGGGGGGGCGCTCCCCCGCAACCCTCGTTCAAAGTGGCCCTCCAAATGACAGAGATGTTTGTCTGAGTATTTTCTACTCTTCTAATCTAGTCTTCGAGTGTAATTGAAGCGACATACTTATGCATGAGAACTATAATCCAAAGGTTATCAGATGATAGAAGCCGCCAACCAAATTTTTCAGCCAAGGATTTTGAGAAAAGAAAAATATATTTTAGCCCCCACCTTTTGAGAGATTTTGGTGTTTCCATCCAATTCTACTTCACCGAAGGAAGAACATATTGTTCTTTATGGCAAACCCATAGGAACCTAAAGTAGAGTCTTCTTGATTTTTCCAAGATACATTTGTGTATCCAAGCTAGAGACATCTAGTAAACTAGAGTTGCCTCTAAAATGAATTTAAGCAAGACTAACCTTCTTGCTCTGGATAACCACCTAAAACAACAACATAGTTTAGCTAAAAGCCAATTCCAATCCTCTTTGTTGTAGCTATTTAGTTTGAGATGGAAGCTTAAATATTTCAGACCTTCAACTGGAAATTTATGATCGAATGATAAGTTCTACTTGAAGTACTAGTTTTCCCTATCATTCAGGTTGTGAAAAGGGATGGTGGATTTCTTGTCATTTATAATCATTCTAGTTGCTTTCCCAGATCTAGGTAGAATTTCAAGAATCCCATTTACATCTCAAAAGGATCCATTACAAAAAATAATATCTCATCTACAAAATGTAGATGAGTAACAGCTAAAGCTTGAGTGATGATTATACCATTGATCTCAGCTCTCCTATTTGTTTCTTCTATTAGTATGCTTAAGCCTTTTGACACCAACATGGAGAGGAGAGGAGAAAGCGGACATCCTCGCGTAAGGCCCCTATGAGTGTGGAAAAAGGGGGGTGCAGAGCCATTTATAAGAACTTTGAAAGACACAGATTGAGGACAGCTCATTATCTTAACACAAAGTTTGGACAAAAGCGTGTATGAGTTAAAAGGAGCTTGATATATAACCAGTTGGCCCTATCGTAGGAGTTTTAGAGGTTTATCTTGAGTATAACCTCTTTCATATTATATTTTAATTTTGTGCATGCCTTCTTGTAGCATACCAATTGATTCATGATTTTGAGGACCTTATAGGAAGGAAAATTACGTGTTAGAGATGGATTTGGATAAAATGGGCTTAAGTGTCATGGATATAACTTTTGCAATGAATTTACAGATGCAATTGCATAGAGAGATATGAATTAAAGCCTAGAATAGTTCCAAAGAAAATTTAACCAATTATCCATCAGGGCTCGGTGTTTTATCCCTTGAAAGGAGTGAAGAACCTATTTGGGTTGTGCATCTGATACCTCCTTCATAAGTAATTGTTATCCTCCTCCTCGACAAAACTTGGGAAGGCTTGTTCTACTCGAATTATCTTTGCAAGAGAGACTCCTTAGGTGCTTTGAAAAGTTCGTGAAAATGATTCTTCCCAATATCAGCCGACTCTTTGAAGCTTGAGAGTTCATTCCCATCCCAATCCTCGAGGGACTAGATATTGTTGAAATATTTGAAACCATTGATAAAATCTTGGAAGAATTTTGTATTTTCATTGCCACTCTTCAACCAAATTTCCTTGTGTTTAAGTCTATAAGCTACCTCCTTCACTTCTAAGAGTGATATTCATGTACCGTCAAGCTGAAACACTGTCTCCCTTGAATAAGAATTGATGAATCCTTTATCCCCTTTATTTGATAATGAGAGTAGTTCCTTCTCTACTTTTTGAAGTTCAATATCCTCAACCTGTCCTTTTCTGAAGGCCCATTCTTTAGAAATACTTTTTGTGAGTTTGAGGTTGGTTTCAAACTGGCTTGTTGTAGAAGTTCCCACATGGGGGTCATAACTTTTCTAGTGCTTATTTACAAGAGAAACAAATTCCTTTGCTTTTAACAAATGGGAGTTCATTTTGGAAGGGCGTGTTGGCTTGTCATATATCCCTTTGACTTCCTTAAAAATTGGAGAGTGATTAGATTCCCCCCCACTACCAACCCATTGTTTGACTCAAGTAAGTTTTCAAAAAAAAAAACGATCAGTTATTTTTGTAATGCAATCATCCTCTGTTCGACAGTTTGTCCAAGTCGCCTTGAGCTTCATTGGTTCGTTATCTACTAACTTGGAGGATAACAACTTACAAGTAAAGAAATCGGTTACAGGATCCAGTTTATCCCTCTAACCCCAGAGCTCAGAAACGCCTAGGGAAAGTTGAGATCCCCGCCAATAAATAGTAAATTTGAATTGACCCAATATTTTTGAAAAGAATCTATCCCAAAAATCCACCTTGTTTTGGTATGGGCCATAAATATTGATGAAAGTTAGGGAAGTTTCAAGTTCTTCAGATAATAAATCAATAACTAAACCAAAATCAACACTCTAAGAATTGGAGAGTTTGGAGTGCCATCCAATAAGAACACCCTTGGAACCATCTTTGACATTGAGGCCTATAAATTCCACCCACTCAAGATAGATTCCAGTGATTTAGAAACAAGACAACCATCCCCCAAAGTTTCTTGAAGCAATATTTAGTCAGGTTTGTTTAATTCAATTAATCTACAAAAACGTATTTTTTGGAGGAACATGCTAAAATCTTGTAGTTGAAACAAAGAATTTTCACTGGGGGACATTGTTGAGGGCTGTCATTTCTCTTAGTGCCCCATGAATAGATTGTTGTTTCCTTCAACAAGTTCCTCTCGAGCCTTTTCTTTGGATTTTAACAGATGAGATTTCCTCCCTTTCCCATTGGCCCCATGATTATTTGGTAAGGAGAGTTTACCAAGCCCCCATACAATTCTTTCAGGGACAAGAAAAATTGTTTGGGATCGAAGGTTGCACATGATTTCCTCCTCTAGTGCATTGTTAGAAAGGTTTCGTGACGCTGAAATCATTGGAGAAGTGAAATTGGAAACAACACTTAGGTAAGGGAAAATGGGGTTTAGAGGAGGGGGGAGGAGATAAGTGGATTCAAGGAACGAGAAGGGAAGACAAAATATTCCAAACCCCTAGAAACACTTTCAACTTAACATGAGCTTAACACAAGAGAAATAGGGGAAGAAGAAAAAATAAAGATCTAAAATGTTTGAGTACCTTCATGTGGCCACTGCATCAAGTTCTCTCTGCTCGGTATTGAAGGTTGTTATCCTTTGAATGAGATGCTTCGACCTATATTTATGGTGACTGTGGATTTATTGCTAGCGTTGCTTGTTCTTGGACATCCAAGACCAGTTCCTCAACCCTTAAATCCAAGATTAAAGGGCCCTGATTCTTGTTGTTTCCCTTCTTGGAATCATAGGGCTCTTTGTGTAGTCTTTTGCTAGCTGTCCATACTTTTGACATCAATGATACCTAAAGGGGACTCGCTCACAATTGAGAATCTGCCATTGGCATTCATGCCTACTAGACCATCCTGTAGAATTATATTTACTAGAATTTTGGCCACAGACATGTTCCTTGTTTGTTCATAAGATGTATCATGTTCCAAATAAAAACCTAAAGAATTCTGAAGGTCTTTAAAGATCAGGTTGTCCCATATTGGGACAACATACATTCATTCTTTTCTTGCATCAAACAAGGGGGTCCAAAATTTGAAAAGAATCGGGGTAGAGTTGATATGCCAGGCCTTTTGTGTCGTCCATAGGGATTCTTTTCTGTCCAACGTTTTTTGTTCGGAAGAGGAACCATCTTCTTTCCTTTAGGACATGGATCCTGGCCTGCTTTGTCTACACTTCCATTTGAGTTCCACCCTTCACTTCTTTCTATAGCCCAAACTTCGTTTATGAAACTATTAGTAGTTGGATGTATAGTTTCATGAAGAGGGAACGAACTGACAAATGGCAGAGAAGGCTCTGCATTTAGCTGAAAACCACCTAAGCCTGAAAATCAACTGATTGGCATAATGGTTTTGATGTGGGGAGAACCCCTGACAAACCAAAATTAAGAAAACCACTCTAACCCACCAACAAAGAATCTAGCTCATGACTAGAAAGATTAAAAAAGATAAGGGAAGGATGCATGGAGAAAATACCCAGAAGCCTTGAGGAGGGTAGGACTCGTACCTCCATGGTAGAGACAAGGTTTTTGTGAAAACCCCAAATTCAGGTTAACCAAAAAAGAGACATTTGCATCAAAGTCATCTACTTGGCCTTGGACCTCTATTGTGTCTAGAGCTATTGAAGAGGATTGAGGAAACATAGATAACCCCACCACATCCATGTCGCAAAAACTGACTGAGCTGGGCAAGAAATCTTGGGAGGTTTCCCATATTGGACTATCTAATTTTGCTTCTACCTCATAGTCAATGAGCTCTTCCTTCTCTATTATTCCACCTTCTACCAAATCATCAAGGTCCCAGTATCTCAGCTTCCTATCCACCTACATTGCTGCTAACTTTAACAACCCTCTGTCTATAAATTGTCTATACAAGTCCTGTCTACCTTTCCTCAGATTGTAAGAGTCCTTTGTTTACTATTTTGTGGTCATACTCTAACATTGGATCCCACTGCAAACCATCGACAACTCCTCAGACCTGCAAACCTTGGTCCAACTCCCCAATTACCATTATCAGACGTGGATCATATATAAACCCTAGAAATAATTCAAATATATATAAAACAATGAAAACATACAATAAACCAACAATTCTTCCATGAAAAGGCTTTCTTTCAATCCCAAAAAGACATCTCAAAAATACAAACCAATCTTAAATAAAAGATAAAACAAATAAAATCTTTCTGAGTAGCAAGTTACATAAAGGCTAAGTTGAGTGTTAGAAGAGAGGTCGGAACTCAAGTGTGATGATGAAAAGAGTCAAGTGAGTTACTCTATTTATAGGAGGCATATCACTCACTTTTACAAATCAAAATTAGACTACAAACCCTAAAACAAGTCTAATTTTAAGTGTTCATCAAAATACGAGGTTACAAGTCAACCCCATAGCTCAAAATAATAAAAGGATGCCATAAAAACCCATAGGTATGAGCCCTAAGGGTTAGTTGAATTGGTCGGGTCCTCATCGTTAAAGTACCCTTGTTATTGACAAGTCATGGATTCAATTCTCTCGACATCGTTGAGGTTAGGATCCGCAGTTTAGCTGATAGTTAGTGATCCCTTTAGGTGGATTTTCCTGGTACAAATATTTTGTGGACATCGCAACCACCGATCTCCAGGGTCCACGAACCACATAGAAAAAAAGAAAGCCCACACATGTGGGTCAATACTATCCATAAACATGACACCATGCCCTTTTTTGGCAATAAATGTTGTAAAAGTGAATGGATGGGCTAGTGGAATGTCCCATCACCATAATCACCTTTAATAACTGAGGGGAAGTCCTCAAGAAGTGCCTTAAAATTCCTCCAAGTGTGAAAACCATGCTTCGGGTACTCTATGTCACCTTGTCAAGGGCTGGAAGGGCGACATGGCATCATCTCTCTCCGACATTGGGGCTCCAAGTGCTAGTACAAGCTCTGCCTTGTCATCTTTGGGATGACCATCATCTAGACATTAGATGAAGCCATGCCCATCAAACAATGTCAAGGTGAGCCTCGATGCATGATAGGTCCACTCGGTACATCATCAAGAATCTCCAAAACCAAGCAATAGGATCTCAATGTTTCAACATTTGAGGGTGCTATGAGGTGTCAACCATTTGTTGGAGTCTTCGAAGTGCCCAATGTTTTTCTCTAGAGGGGCAGCACTACATTTGCAATGTTACCAATACTCATAGGAAATGTAAAATGGCCTGGGCATGATGTGTAGTGGAGACATGAAATGTTCCCTCAAGCCCTCTGTTATTGTGTGAACCACCACCTCACAAAACCATCTCAAGATCAAGTATGGGTTACCAATGATCTAGGGCAATGACCATAGATGCATCAAAGTGGACTCTAATTGATTGTTAAAGGCATAATAATACTTCAAACTGGGATCACCTTCAAATATCTAACTAGACCAAGTCATGTAAGTGTTCCCTACCTTTGTGAGGGATGGATGGATGGTCAAGACTATTTGGTTCGTTCAACCCCTAAGAGAAGGTAACCTGTCCTAGATCAGTGATTTAATCCATAATTGTTTTTGATAATGTGGCAATGGATGGGAAATGCTTCATGGCAAGGTTCCACGGTCATTGGACCAATTGATGGAGGTCCATCATCTTGAGTGTACAGATGCGTGGAGGGAGCAATAGCAGAGGCATGAGTTCCACCCCGCTAGCGTGCCTTTTACTTACTTTTGATAATGCTTTAATAAGGAGCATAACTTAGGTGCTCAAGTTTGGTTTTAATGATACAACATTTTATTGACCCCTTAATTAAGAGTCAACTCGCTCATCGAGGTTGGGACATGCAAGGGTTCATTTATTATGTGATGGAGAATCAAGTGATGGATAATAAGGGGGTATAGGTCATTGTAGGATTTTCTCGATGTGCTAATTAATGTTCTAGCCATCATTTGCATTTTAGCATTTTTTTATTGTGGCCATCTTATGCTTTTTGTTTTCTTTTAGCTACACCAACCTCTATGACAAAGTTTATGGCCAAGACTCAATGATAAGGATATGACAGTGCCAATAATAATCAATGACAAAAAATTCAAAGGATGGATATGAAATAAGGGGAATGGTGGAAAGATAAGTAACATGACACCCCCTCCTTGTGTCACGTATTTCACGTGTCAGACAAGACATGTGGGTGACACGTGTACAACAAGAGCTTGACTCATGTCATGTTTGTAGGACACTAGTTTGAATGGTGTTGGACGTTAGCCCTACTAGTGTCCCAAAATTTGGACATGTGTCCAGTGAAAAAAACATCTTAAAATCGATTTACCGCCTCATTTTTGTGCAATTTATTCATAGGTTTGGAGATGTCGAAGGTTTTGGAGTGCAACTAAGGGCGATTTAACAATGTGAGAAGGGATTCCAAGTGTTGGGAAGTGGATTTGTGTTAGTTGGTGTAGCTTGGATAGGTGTTCTAGTCTCTATGGTGTCTGTGAGGCTTGAGAACACATTTTCCCCAGTACCCAGAATTGGTTTCATGAGAAAAGGCCTGGATTATATTTAATTAAGCATTTAATTAAATTTTCCTAAGCCTAAACTGAGGGAAATAGATTAATTAATCAATATTAATAGGGGAAAATCGATTTTTCCCTAGAGACTTCCGAAAAAGTCATTTGATGGAGTTAATATCATCTTAGCCATCAATGTGATTAGATCATGGCCATTGATTGTTGAATGAGAGATTACAAGAGAAAAACGATTGGGTTAGAGAGATAAACTTGAGCAGTTCGACTCACCCAGTTGTAGAGATAGAAATGGTGCAGTTGAAGCAGAGGGAGACACGAGAAACAATTATTTCAATAAAGATTTGGGAGGAGGTTTTCGGAGAGGATTTCCACATAGTTTCCAGTGTCTCAGTGATAGGAAGAAAGTTTGATTTATCTGCAAGAGATGATAGGAAGAAAGGTTAATTTATTTGCAAGCGAGGCTAAAATTAGTAGTGCGAGTGGCAGAGTTGCTCATTTCAGTGATCCAATGTTGGATCTATTACCGAAAGGCAGAGTGAGTGGGCTAAGGGCAGTGTTGAAGGCAGTACAACTTGTAGGGACCCATTTCTAGAGGCTATACAAATTTCCTAGAAGAGGTAGTAAAAATATCTAGCAGGTTGTGCGAATAGCCAAGAGGAGTGTGAGTTGCAGGGGAGAGGCCAAATCGGTTTACAGAGGAGATTTTGTATCTCCAAACTATTTTTCCAGTGGAGTTATTATTTTTTGGATATTTTTGCCAGTATCAGGCAAGCTGTTGTAATTTACCAAATTGCTAATGAATTAATAATATAAAACCATCATATGTTGTGCTGGTTTTCCCCACATTAGGGTTTTTCTAGGGACATTTCTCCAAAAATATTGGTGTCATCTATATTCTGTGCATTATTTTCTCAGTTCTTGTATATAAACTTGTGAAGATTGCAATTAGTTAAAATTTCACAATTTTTCCAAGCTCTACTAACTAGGAGGCACCAATGAACTCAATCGAAATTCAACTACATTTCATTAGATGGCTAGCTGGATGGATGCAAGAAAGGAAAGTTAGGACCATCCCTCACCCCATACCCCGCTGACTATGTTGACTTCTGTCCGATAAAGAAGGAGTGACAGCCTTGCCCTAAAGCAGATTAGAAAAGCCACGCCTTGGAGTTTTGTTGGTCAATCCCAAACCTTTGCCAAACACACATTTTCTAAATCAAAGTTTCATTTCTACGGTTCGATAGGGTTGTGATCCATCTAGGTTCATAACTCAATTTTGCTTTATTCGAATATCTGTTTTTCATGCAATGAAGGTATTCCATCCATCCAAGACAGGTGGCAACATAGCTTCTAACTTTTGGGCTAGTAGGTACGGCTCTTGCAAGAATAGCTGGAATGGCTGGTGCAGTTGGGTTGTTAAGCGGGGTAGATTTCATATTAGGGAAAGGGGAAATTCTCCTATTTTCGTGAGCGAGTGAGGTCACCTAGCTTAGAGGGTTGTTAGCAAGTGAGGCGACAAGACTAAGAAAAAATCAACTGCAATGGTTCTACAAAAGGGAAAAGAGCATTTATGCTAAGCGAACCACGCCTTCTTTTCGGAATAAATAGAAGAGGAGGTAGCAGCACCGAAAGCAGTGAAAAACTAGCCAAGTTCTAGGCCAGAAAAGAAAAGGAAATAGGAAAAGATACGAAACATGCCTTAGAGGAAGTGGAATCTTCCCTAGAATGAAGGATAGACGTACCACATATAATTCGAAGTGGGACCTGCCCCACCTAAAATATGTGCTCCATCAATCAATCATTATCAGATGCCACTTCCCTCCCCTGACAGGCATTCCCTGACAAGTGTGACTGCGATCACATTATCCTAAACAGGTGCATTGTAAGTAATGATCGTTCTTGGCATCCAATCGAGGTAGGAACTCCATTTTCATATCGGTAATTCATTCATGTGTCTGGTTGAATGGAACTCAATTGTCGGTTCTGAACCAAACTGAATAGGTAAGGCAAGAAGATAAGGTAAGAAAGGACTCTCTCATTTTCAAGGGGATCGATGAAATAAAGGCACCGATGGATCACGTGACCAATCAAGACACAAAATCACCAATAAGAAAATCTATCAAGTAAGCATCTATCAATAATCCACATCTAAGCTCTGGGTGTAGCAACGTATGTAACCATCGTCTGTCTCAATCAGAGCACAGTATCCTGTGTTCACGAAGCATCCACCCCGTGTAGGGTCATAGCATTCACTCATTCTCGTGTGTCATTTCATCCCTGCATTTTTCTCGCAGCGTACAATCAAATCAAGAGGTCAAAAGGCACCATATCTGAACCAAGCATGTCTATCTCTCGGCAACTCCCGGTAATGGCAACTAGCTATTGACTTCATTCAACGACTAGCGACTATCAGCACCTTCATCTCTGATTGGCTATGATCAATTGGAACTGATTAGAGCTTCCACCATGTGACTAGAGGTTCATGTTCACCTTCTAGCTCATACTGCCAACTGGACTCGACTATTAGATCGACTAAGACTCTTGGATCGACTAGTGGTAAAGAGTCCTGTCATCGAGTGAATGAAACCTAGATTGAGTACCGACATCGAAACCTACCTGGATCAAGTATCATCAAAGAGTCCTGTCATCGGGTAGTGGGCTCAACTACATAGACTCCTAACATCGAATGCATCAACTCTTGGAATCGACACTCCTGGCCTGAGTAGCAGCATGTAGTACTGGCATTGAGTGTATCACCACCTAAATCGAGTGGATCAACGCCTAGCATCTCCACTTGGATTGAGTGGATAAACATCAGGGAATAATAGGTAAAGGTTCTGAAAGGGGTATATTTCATTAACAAGAAAATCCATTTCATTGGTTCGATGAGAAAAAAAGAATGCTTGGACCCTTAAAAAAAGGAGATTCTATTAGCCAGAAATGGGGAAAGATGTTGTTTTCTATAATTGGTAGCTGATCCAAGTATTCCAGCTCTAATATCCAAGTCCGAGTGTCCAAACCGAGCATCCCAACCAAGTAGCCACCCAAGCATCTAAACCCAGTAAGCCCAACTGATCGTGGGAGCTCAGACAAGTATCTAGTCCAAGTATCCAAGCCAAAAGGTTGAGTTCGAGGTAGATTTGGAGGTCTATACTAAGCTAAGAAACTTATAGCATGCTTTTCTTTCAGCCTCCTTGTCAAAATCCTATTTGGATTGGAAGCAAACTTCTTTCTTCCTCTAGGCAGCGGTACCATCCATCCATCCATCCTCCCATCCAGCCAGCAAGCAACAAGATAGAAGGAGGTACACTATGTCTTATCTTTTATTCAAATCCATTAGCCGCATAAGTAAGCAAGAGACTTACCTTTGGCAAGAAAAATGTTCGATAAATGTAGGCCAGGTGTAAGCGGTAAGTTGACGAGGTCAATATAAGGCTCGTAATCAATCTATCTATTTAGCAAGAGAGAAAAATCCCCGGGTTCATCAACTAGCTAGCGAGAACAAGTCATCCCCGGTTCTTTTATTAGACTAGTTGCCTCGGGTGAGTTCGTCAAGCCTCGTCGGGTTCGACCAGCTCCGCGGGGTGATTTCATTTCTACCAGCCCACCTCTTCTATCGTCTCGACGAATTCAACCAGCAAGCAGCCATCAAGAGATAGTTCGATCAACTCTTCAATTTTCTCCTTCTCCAACCCTGCTCCCCGATGGGGGGGGGGGTGGGATAAGAGACTTCTTGAAGCGAAGTGTATCGTGTTATTAATTTGGAGACTAGTGCTCCTTGCCCCATTCCATGGTGGCTTGATGTGTCTCGTCGTATCGTGGAATATGATCACAGAATATGGGGGAAACCAATTTCATATTGTGTATCGATGTGGGGAGGCGCTTGAGATGATGGGTGAACTGTTGTAGTGCCCCACCAAAAATGATGTTGGCAATCAATCTCATAAATCACTCCTCATCGCACATACCTCGTGCATTGAACTTCATTGTGTAATGTAACCTCATCGAAGCTCATGCATCATCGTGTATAACATCAACACTAATTGTGTAACCAACATAATCATACCTAATCGTTGCTCGTACCTCACAGCTAATTGTGTGATCGAACCTCTACGTCCAAATCATGTGAGGTGTCCTAATCAGCTACGCGTTATAAGCAACGTTTCATCCTGGCACTTGTCAGAGTGTGGTCTGTTTTGAGCTGACTGAATGCAAGACTGCGTACGGAGGGAATGCAAGACTATGGGCGTATTGGGGAATGATGCAGAATGTGGGAATGTGGGCACTGTAGTATTGGGAACTAAAAGCATTGTTGTAGTATTGGTTCCTGAAAGATTCTTGACTGTTGATTGAGGATGGTTTCCTGAAAGCTGGGAATGAGGGGTATGATATATGGAAAATGCTGGCTCCGAGAGGGTATATGATTGGGCTGTGAGAAGGGGAATGATGGGTACGTGCTATTGTTGGTTCAGTTGGAACTCGTCTCTCAGAAGAATATTAAAATTGATGATTCTTCTCTTCGACAATGTTGTTATTATATATGTTATTATGTATTCATTCATTATATATGTAATTATGCTAAGGTTTGAATGGTAATGGCTGCTGGTAATTTCACTAGTTCAAGGGTGGCCTATGTTGGAGGTGGGGGGGCTCCTACCATTTTCAAACAACATAAATGAAATACTTGGTCAGGAAAACTAGGTATCTGAGTGAAACAACAGATACTAACTCAGGTGGGACCCAGAACCTATCGATGCATGCATATCGGCGCCTCTCCCAGCCATAAATCAATAAATCAAGATATATCCGTATAAATCAAGAAAAAGAGATTCTTTTCATACCTAACCCTCATTTTGAGCTTTGGGAAGGATTATTTCATTTGGCAAGACCTTGGTGGGATCTTACCAAAGCAGAGCTCGAGACCTGACCGGGATGTGTTGGATGAGGCATTTTGTGACGGTGATTCATGTATCTTGGGGGGCCTTATCCTCTCAACCAGTGGTGAGGTTGTCACTCATCTGTGGGAATGCTAATTTTGGAAGATGTGGCTATTGTCCGTCCGTGGGAATGCCAATTTGGGAAGATGTGGAATTTGGGAATTGCCCATGTTACACG
>APFE030273376.1:53082-93922 GCA_000404065.3 Pinus taeda | reverse complement strand
CAATCACTACACAAGATGAACCTGGGTTTGCTGAATCAAAGTTTCCCTAGATGTAATAAGACTCCCAGTTACAATGTGCAATCATATACCGAGGTTCTCCCCGCCGGTTGCTTGTTGGGACAACGCAAGGCAACCAGAACTCAAGGGTCCTCGCCCGTGAGGGCCTCTCGAGTTCCTCTGATCAATTAAGCAAAATAGGGAGAAATGACAGAGAATTCCCATGCAATGGGACGGGGAAAATTGACACCGGTCGACTGTGATGCAATCCTTTTTCCATTTGGTTGGGAAAGAACGGCGAAGTCCATCCGGGGAAAACCATCCGATGAATAAGAGGATAAGCACCAATGGCGCATGAAGTGCATGCGGAACGGGTGCGGAGAAAAGAGAAAATGTCATCGTTGAGGCAGGCCCCTAGAGCCCCCTCCCTAATCGCGCTTTATGGACCCAAAGTAGTGTTTTCCGCTAAATGAATGAAGGATTTGGGGCTTAACTGCTAAGTAGCAATTATAATCGTATTTTCGATTTCCCCTATCTATAGAGATAGATTAATGAATGGAAATATATATTGGGATCCATCTATTTGGGGATACTATCTTTCTTATCAGATACATGGATTTCTTTCCATATGTAGTCATATAATAACGTGTAATTCTGATATGTTTATGATCTAAATAGCTGCGCTTAGCACCCCGACTCATTGAACGACTCTGCTGCAACAGATGGAAAAGGGTCTGTAGAACCCTACCTCGAAGAATGGGGGAAGCACTGTGATCCAGTAGCCAAGAAGGGGCTTGATTGATAAGTGCCTACTACAACACTTGGCTCTACACATTGATAGAGCTAACCCCTATCCATCGGATGTGTCTGACAGGGTTCAAGGGGGCGGGCTGAAATCCTCCTTTCTTGTGAGTGAATCTCTAGATGCATGGATTTTTTAACGAACAAGGGGGGGAGGGGGGGCAAAGCGAGGCCTCTGGAATACAAGATCCTTGGGATACTAATCAATCGAGGGCCTATCTAGATATACATATATGGTAAAAGGCTTGTGGCCTTTAACCTTCCATTAACCTAATTATTGTTATTGTCACAATGTCTCAAATCAATTCATTGTAACATTGTCATTCCTAAAATCTTTCGTTGGTGGCTTATGTATGGCATCTTGAAATGTTTTAATCATTTACCCCACGGATCTTTCGTCCACTTTCAATAGCCAATACACTACTTTATCTAGTAATTTCACATTACTAAACCATAATGACATGAGATCCAATCTTCTTGTATCATTGAAACAAGGGTCCAATAGATATTTATTGAATTATCTTAAATGATTATGTAAAAACATCTGCTCTCATAAAACTTCAATTCATTTTAGCTAGTTTTTTGGTATCTTTACACATTAATTGAAGCCTCATACATATCTAGAGATGTTGACTTAATGACCACTTTCCTAAGAAGATATAATAAAAAAATGTCTCAAATACAAGTCAAAGAAGATTTGGGTTGGTATGGTTGATCATGCTTTATAGAATCCCATTTCACTTGTGGATCATAACTTCAACCTTGTCAACAATAATCCTATTTAGACTAATAATGTTAAAAAATAAAGCAAACTTCGTATATAAGTTTCTATGGAGAAGAAGGTACCAAAGAAAAACTAAAAAATCTTCTCATAATGACCCCCTTCAAAATTCTACAATTTCTATTTAGTATTAGTTCCTAATGATGTGACTTGTGGAAAAACCTCGGTTCTTAAATATGTGACTTATGTCTCATAACAAGAAAAAAACATAGAAAAATTTCAAACAAACAAAACCCTCCCATCAACGCATCCTAATGAGAAAATTTAAATTTAAATTAATATTATTCTAAATCATTACAAGTAAATCCCCTCAAATAATTATAACTAAATCCCCTCAGCCCTTCAGAGTTCAAACTCTAAAGGCACATGTATACTAAATAAGTAAATCCCCACCACCCTTCAGAATTGAAACTCTTGCAAGGTTGGTCCACTCCTTCCACAACTACTAAGGCGCACAACCCCAGGCATCAAAGTCCTTACACTCACCAGAGTTCGGCATCCCAATCTAATACTAGGCACCTAGCCTACAATATTAAGCACTTGGCCTCCTTATTTTGGTCCCATAGCCCCTTAAGAGCTATCCATCAAGAGCTATACAAGATAAAGGAACCACTAGCATATCTAGTGTTAATTGAGTATGTCCCCAACCCATATGGTGTTACATATTCTCCCTCGCAAGTATGGGCTCCCACAAGATCATCAAATAAACTGGCCCTCTGAGCGCATTTGTGGAGTTCCTGTCAGTCACCACATCTTAACATGCAACCACTGCATTAGTTATAATCATAGTATCATAGAAAATAATTGACATTCCAATTCTTGCATATCATCATGATAACATAACACCATTGTTAATCACCACATTCTAAATAGTAAAAAAAATTGCATACTCTTGTATGTCATAAAATCTACATGCTTCACCTTATGAAACACCATCATAAGTTATAACATCAACAAGTATTTATCAAAGATATATCATGACATCACATAATAAATGAACCACATTTCAATATGCATTTACTGTAACATCGTAATCCTTATGTATATCATATCCATCATGAAAATACAACAACATTATCATATCAAACTAAATGAATAAGAACCACATGTGCATCATTATCCTCATACCATCATATCATGAAACATCATCAATATGAGAATCATCTCAATACTTATCAAATATGTAATAATGCACTATAAATATTCTTATTGTGATTCATCAGAAAAACGAATTTCATTTGCTTGTATAAACATTGAGTACCAACTATGAACCAAGATTATTCAACATCCATCTAGGGTCTATGTTATCTCATCGGTACTATTAGTGTCATGTTTTCATCAAGATACCAATCACTTTTCAATAATCATTTCATGTTCTTTATATTAGTAAGTTAACCATTTACACCATAGGTATACTCATATAAGTACATCATTAAATTTCAAATGAGCCTTATCATCTCGAGCCTTAATCTCTCATCATATATTCTTCCTTCTCCAAAGAAATTTTAGTGAAATTCATTGTTAAGATATTACCGTTTGTACAATCATTTAAATCATCAATATCAAGTTAAAATTCCATGAGCACTATAAATAGTTTTCTGATCCAAATAGAACACATACCCTTGGTCATCCTTATTTAAGTCTTATGTCATGCTTAATCCACTTGCTCGAGGGTTTGTTATCCCCTGGTGATCTATCCATCACTCACATAATTGTCATTGTTCATCCTAAAAGATTTTCTTATCTCATCAAGTTCCCTCTTGATCTCTTTTATTGTAGATTCACTCATCTTCAAGTTGGACTAGGGATTCTTCCACTTTAATTATCACTTGTTAACTCTTTAGTTTAGAATTTTCTAAATCTTTAGTTTAGAATTTGAAATGATTGGAACCACTACCACCATTACCATCCATGAAAGATTTGGTATGCTCCATGTCTACTAGCTTCAAAGGTGGAGATATCATTATGGTTTCTTTTCCTCCTATCTTAAATGCATAAAATTGTTACACCTGGAAATGTTGTTATTGCTCTTATACTCACATAATTTATCTTCCTCCAACTGATCAATTTTATTGTGGATTTACTTCTTTAATCCAATGTTGTCATACATTTCAGGTCCCTTGTAAATTCAATTTAATTAGTTGATTGTCGATGTTCCTTCCTTATATGCATCATCCTTAAATCAAAATTATAGTGATTCTCATCTTGTTCTTATATATAAATAATTATATGATTCCACAACCATTTGCAAACAATTTTTTTTTTTTTTGAAGAATACGTTTAGATTACCAAGTTATGCCTTCTAAAATATTCCATGATGGTGTAAAAAGGGTTACCCATTCTTATTGATTTCCTACGCTTGTTGTGACACTTTCACTCAACCACCTTAAGTATTTATCAATAACTATTTTTTTTTTTTTCACCTCATTAGTCTAAGTTGGACATTGTTATGGGGGTTAACATTTATTGTCATTTTTTTTTTTTGTAAATTCCTCCTTATTCTTCCCATGAACTTCATAGTGCATGCCCATAACATAAGTCAAGTGTGTTCTTGATTTATGAACACCAACACATTATATAAAGTGCATCAAATGGTGATATCACCCCCTTCCAAGCAAATTATAAGTTGCCCCTGCTTCTTCCCCATCTTTATTTTTCAAGGTTATATTGTAACTATGAGTTTAATTTGTCCTCCTCCTTCTAAGTTGGTTGTGGTTACAAGGATACCATTCATTATTCTCATTAGAAAATGTGAAAATTCCTCCTCTTTCCTTCCTCCATGCTGCTAATGTTGGAAATCAAACATAGAAACCTTCCTTTCTTCTTAAGATTGTTGTCTATTTATGTATCTTTTTCCACCATATTATTGTAATAATAGGCTTACTATTCTCCCAAAGCTAGTTTCTTGCTATCTTAGGTTTATACTCATCACTTCCATGAAATTGCACCCTTATTTCCTCACATATTCGCCAAATAGCTATTGTCTCTTCAATTCCCATATGATCAAAACTGGTTTTGCATGTTTATGTCAAGCTTTTAGTTTTACATTATTAATAACATGATATGCATGTCGATTTATTCATGGATTCATTAGTACATGTCTACTACCATAATTTCATTGTCACCTTTATAAAAATCATCATTCTATAGGGGGCATATAAAAGAGTGCCATTTTTTTTCTTCTTCTTTTGTTTTGTTTTGGACATATCATTATATCCCTATGTTTTACAATAGGTGAACACTTCAACCAATTATCATATTCAAGAATGACATAAAATATCATACTACCCAATTAGTATATATTAAACTATATTACGTAAACCTTCATCTTTATATATTTATATCTTTCTTAAATCATATATGTCAAAATATCCTTCACCTAATACAAACAAACCTTTTAAAATCATATATAATATTAATATATATTCATCATAAGTTTCATTATATTAAATTATATGATAAATTTCAATATACACATTATTCTATTATTTACAAATATTTTCCAGTTATATATCATAAATTAACTCACTTAAATTTTAAAACACATTAAATATTTCAACATATTTTTTTGATAAATTTAAAATAACAATTAATAGTATCTACATACATACTATGCAATTATATATTATGTAATATATAAAATTAAAAATCATATTAGTTTCCACAACTATTAATTATTACCACTAACTTCACAATCAATCAATTTATTATATAATTTCTAATAAATACAATAAAATTTTACTTCTTAAAAACCTACTCCACTCACACAAAAATGTAATTTATCTTAATCTTTTAGTTTTACATTATTAAGAACATGATATGCATGTCGATTTATTCATGGATTCATTAGTACATGTCTACTACCATAATTTCATTATCACCTTTATGAAAATCATCATTCTATAGGGGGCATATAAAAGGGTGCCATTTTTTTCTTCTTCTTTTGTTTTGTTTTGGACATATCATTATATCCCTATGTTTTACAATAGGTGTGCACTTCAATCAATTATCCTATTCAAGAATTACATGAAATATCATACTACCCAATTAGTATATATTAAACTATAGTACGTAAACCTTCATCTTTATATATTTATATCTTTCTTAAATCATATATGTCAAAATATCCTTTATCACCTAATACATACAAACCTTTTAAAATCATATATAATATTAATATATATTCATCATAAGTTTCATTATATTAAATTATATGATAAAATTTCAATATACATTATTCTATTATTACAAATATTTTCCAGTTATATCATAAATTAACTCACTTAAATTTTAAACACATATTAAATATATCAACATATTTTTTTGATAAATTTAAAATAACAATTAATAGTATCTACATACATACTATGCAATTATATATTATGTAATATATAAAATTGAAAATGATATTAGTTTCCACAACTATTAATTATTACCACTAACTTCACAATCAATCAATTTATTATATAATTTCCAATAAATACAATAAAATTTTACTTCTTAAAAACTACTCCACTCACACAAAAATGTAATTTATCTTTAACTGCTACTCAATTTGAATTAATCCAGTATTATTTAAATTAAATTACATGTGGTGAATTTGAATTATTGTATCTTATGTGGCAAGTTTATTGTTTTGATCAAAAGTTTACATGTTGACAAGTTTCAAATATCAAAAAGTTTAACACATAGTGGCGGGGAAATGACAGGAGGGGGATTCAATCCATTTAGTGCCTCTCCAGGTCAATAGTTTCATGTGATGAAAACCTTAATCCTTTGTTTCATGGATAAGAATAGTAAGAAAAAAAAAACAAAGAATGTAAAGAATGGCACAAGAAAATGCGGAAGGGACAGATTCATAACTAAGGAGGAGAATTTTGAGAAGAGACAAACTGTAGAGAACACAAGTGTTCGATTCTCGCCTTGGAAAAGAACCCTACGAAAAATAAAAATGGTGAAGGACACTACGACTTTTGAAAAAATGAAACCCTCATCGTCGGAGAAACTGGTAGGAGGTGGATAGTGGTATGAACACGCTAAACCCCGGTTGACGAGATCATGGATTCAAATCGTGCTTAGGTATTCTTCTCAAGGAGGAGGCTTTGGTGGAGGCTCAGTGTGCAAGAAGAGTAAGAGTAGCAAGAGGCGTAGAAAATTTTTATTTTTAAAAGAAAGCACATACACACCAATGAACTTGGATTATAATGACATGGAAATTTGAACAAAATATCCACATATAAATAGATTATTTTATTTTATAATAATAACAATTTTGTTTTAATATTGCAAATCTATTTAAATCTATTAAAATAAGGTTCGGGCTGATACAATCAAATCTGCCTCATTGACAAGAATCAGAAATCAACTTATGTAATATAGAGTGATCTACTAAGCTATTGAGCAGTGGTGTAGCATCAGATCCTAAAGATGTGAAGTACCCACAGCCAGAGAGTACTCTTCAAAAATTCTATATCGGAACTGAGATAGTACCTTGCAAAAAGACTTTGATTTGGACAATCAATCTGAAGTATAGAAAAGAGAATATAATTCTCTTTTTGAGGGTGGAGAAAAAGATAGAACCTGAATCATTGAAATTGATTGGAAGTGAAATCAGAAACTCATGTCATTGACTTTTTTTGTCCTTTGGTTAATATGAACTCCCAATGAATCATCTCCAATTATTTTGGAAATTTTGGTAGAGGACTAAAGAATAGTGGATTGAGCTGTATGAGGTAGGGAAACTCCTCAAGTATGGTTATGAGGGAGAGAAAAACGGTTTCCAAGTTTACCTATCCGACCGAGGAGAACAGGCCATTCGACAGGGAGATCCCTGAAACTGCGGAGGCTTGGTTCGATCAAGCTGCTGCTGAGTATTGGCAACAAAGCGGAGGTTTTCACATCTTTGCCAAGGTGAAAATGAAAACCTCAAATTCGAAATGGGACTCCTGGCATCGACTAGTACTCCTGGCTAGGACTACCAGCTACCGGCTATGTAGCAGCAATGACAACAGGCTATGACGACTGGCTATTGGCAATACTTCCTGCTGGCTATGATCAACTAGCTATAAGCGACAATGAAATTATTTTTATTATTTTTTTTTTCCTCAAGATAAAATACTGATATATTAGGTTATTTCTCTAACTAATTAATTAACATTATAGACGTAATTAACAATATTAAAAACTCAATTTACATCTAGATTTTTAACCAAAACAAATATGCATGGCATGACTCATAGGCTTCAAGCGTTGTAACTTTGCTCTGATACCATATGTAACAACACTGAAATTAAAACATGAAACTAATTAGATTAATTACATGACTTATAATCAACACACAATTTATCAATTATTTAACATCGTGTTTCAAAAATATGAGTAGACACAACTTACCTGTGGCAATGATATCCCTTACTTGTGATTTCGGAATTGAACGTTGTTTGAATCTGTTAACCGCAACAAAGTTTTGGGGACGACTCTCCACCCAACCGTAGGCTTAGTTGCATATAATCTTTCTACAACTGGCCACCCTTGTGCCCTCAATCAACATACTACTGCAAGGGAATCCTTTGTTTCACCACATTTTTCTCCCAAGAGAATAGATGATGGAATGATGGAATGATCTCTCATCTTCCTCACTGTCTATTAAATAGAGTAAACATTGGAAAGGGAACCACATGCACACACTCCATGTGTCAACATGCAGTGTTTATTTCTTTATTTTAACTTTAACTTAATTTAGTAATCCTCTTAATATAATTCTTTCTTATTTTATTCCTTTTTACTTTTTGATAACTTATTTTTACTATTTTTATAGTTCTCTTAATTTAACTCTTTCTTATTTTATTTTACTTTTTGTTAGCTTTACTTATTTTTACTATTTTTACAGTTTATTTTATTTATTTAAAACTCTAGTATTTTTATTTATTATTTTATGTATTTATTATTATTATTTTTCTTTATTATTTATTATTTATTTACTATATTATTATCTTTTCTTCATTGTTATCATTTATTTTCTATATATAATATTATATTATATTATTTATTATTATTAGGGGACATTACATTCAAGTTGTATTTTTTTAAATGCTAGTATTCTTTTTATTATTTGTAATTTAAAGATCTTGTATTTTTTTTTGAAAGTTTGGGCGTATTTTTTTAACTTTAAAGTTGAGGTGTATTTTTTTTTTTTTTTTTTTTTTTTACTTTAAAGTCCAGGCGTATTTTGTATTTGTACTTTAAAATCAAATTGTATTTTTTTAGTGCAAGTATTCTTTTTATTATTTATAATTTAAAAATAGCTACTTTACATTAAACTCAACTTGTATTTTTATTTCAAAGTCTAGGTGTATTTTGTTTTTTACTTTAAAGTCTAGGGGTATTTTTTTACATTATTACCTCTAAACATAATCATAGGTTCAAATCAAGAGGAGGTTATGGTGTCTACATTTTTTTACATCTTGAGTTGTAAAACACTTCTAGACATAATCATAGGTTCAAATCAAAATATTTAATACTTTTAAATACCAAAAGATTTTTTACATCAATATTACTATTATTATATATTTCATTATCTTCTTAACTCTATTAAGAGTTGGAAAAACTAATATATAATTAAAATGTTTTTTTTCAATTTAATATATGGTATTTTTAAAATTTATATATATATATATATATATATATATATATTATATATATAATATATATATATATATATATATATATATATATATATATATATATATATATATATATATATCTATATAAAATGAAAAAAAATTATAAAATTTTCATTTTCTATGGTCAAAGTTAAGTGGTGAGAGAAACAACCCATACAAGAGAAGAGGCAAGATTTGGTCACATGTGCAATTAACACGATTTAACCTCCACCATCTAACATGTCTAATACATAATGAATAGATGTCTCACAAAGCATTGTTCAATGAAGTGATTACCTAGGTCCCAACGGTATTGAACATAATTAATAGATGTCTCACAAAGCATTGTTCAATGAAGTGATTACTTAGGTCCCAACAGTATTAAAAAAACACACTTGCGAGGTCACAATAACAAACAAGGGATGATGTTGTATCTAAAAATACATTAAACTCTTGTTGGAAAAACACGACCACCCTTGTACTACGAACATTTGCTAACTCAACCTACCATTATAAAGAATGATAATTTTATATCACGCTCTCATATTATAACATGCCATGTATAGCTATGATATTATAACATGACATGTATAGTTTCATAAATAGTTCGATTGTAACACTGGTCTTTCAGTTTGTTAAGTTGCAATAAATAATTGCGTCTGCATTTAAGTGGAAATTGGTATTTTCTATTATGGTTGTTGTTGTATTATGTTTGCATTTAAGTGGAAGAGTTAGTATTTTATATTATATTTGTTGTTGTATTATGGGTTTAATAATTTGGCAAGTTGCTTTTAATAAATTATATATCAATCCAAAAACTGAAGAGTAAAGTGTATATAGATATTATATACACTACTATTTTGTTTTGGTATATATTAGTATAGATTTATTTTAATTGGATTTATAAGAGTTGAGAGATTAAATTTTTTCCCAATGTAAAATTTGAAAAAAATTAACACATCAAGAGATTAAATCCCTTCTAATGCTTGATAAATCGGTGGTAATGCTTGATAAATTGGTGATTATGATAGACAAAGTTCATATTGAAATATATTAATCAATACGCATATCTAAACATTTTATTTAAGTTTTATATTAAAATATCTATTAAAAAATAGAACTATCTTTAAAATTTTAATTACTTTATCTCTATAAAGTTATATAAAATTATATTATTTAACATAGTCATCAAAATATTTTACTTATTATTGGATGGGTGAAAGTGAAATATCAACAAACTAAGTGAGCATAATGAGAATGCTAATTTAATAATGTTTTTAATATAGTTTTCCTTTTAAAGTATTTTTATGGGACAATTGTCAACTACAAGTTGAGGAAGGACAAAATTACACATCACCCTCGTACTGAATTGTAGAATAGTGAATTATAGAATGTTCCTCTCAGCTCAATCATAATTTTAAAATCAAATTATTATTAGATATCATTTTTTTGGGATTCAATTGCCTTAAGTAAGTCATTCATCTATGCCCATTTCCATGAGAGGTAGTCGTAAATTGTAACTGACTAATTTCTCATGCTTTTTGAATAGTCCACTTAGTACTAGTTGCATAAACTAATGCTCACAAAGGTGGCGAAGTGAGATTGAAACTAGTGAAATGAATCACATAGTGTCAATCATCACTTTCAAGGCTTGCACCCAGTAATTTTTTTTAATTATTTTATCTCTATAAAGTTATATAAAATTATATTATTTAACATAGACATCAAAATATTTTATTTATTATTAGACAGGTGAAAGTGAAATATCAACAAACTAAGTGAGCATAATGAGAATGCTAATGTGATTATTAATGTTTTATAGTGTTTTTAACATAGTTTTCCTTTTAAAGTATTTTTTAAGGGGCACTTGTCAACTACAAGTTGAGCAAGGACAAAATTACAAATCGCCCTCATACTGAATTCTAGAATGTTGAATTATAGAGTGTTCCTCTCAACTCAATTAGTTCAATCAATGATTTGGTTCGATCATAATTTTAAAATCAAATTATTATTAGATATCATTTTTTGGGATTCAACTGCCTTAAGTCATTCATCTATGCTCATTTCCATGAGAGCTAGTCTTAAGTTGTAACTGACTAATTTCTCATGATTTTTGAGTAGTCCACTTAGTACTGGTTGCATAGGCTAATGCTCACAAAGGTGAAGAAGTGATATTGAAACTAGTGAAATGAATCACATAGTGTCAATCATCACTTTCGGGGCTTGCACATAGTAACTAAGGCTTCCCAAAAAATCACCCATCCCAAATCACGTCTAGCTTAAAGGCCCTTAACTTAATTATTAAATTTTCAATACTTAAATTCAAATTATTATTATTAAAAAATAAATTTGATGCGGCACCATGTACTTTGTCAGCAATTAGACATCTCTTTGTCAATTGACACATCCGACGTGAAATGAGACATTGTCATGTGCGTGATTTAGTTCGTCAATAGTTTGCGTTCGAGGGGACTAAGTGTTCGTGATTTAGTTGGGCATTCATTTGCATTTGAGGGGATTAATTAAATTGTTTTATTAAAATCATCCAAAAAAAGGAGTTATTCAATATGATCTGTTATTCCAATTACAATTCTAATAATAATTTAGATCAATCTAACAATAATATTTATATACAATTGTGAATTCATAAAATTACATTATCATTTCAATTATCAAAATTTGAATCAAAATCCAAACTAAAATATAAGGATTAGCTTAATTATTAAAACATCTTTGTTCTTGAGAGGTCATCAGTTCAATTTTTTTCGAGTTAGACTCAGAGATACAAATATTCCCAAATTGGAATCAAATAACTTTGCAATAATTTCTTTGCAAGGTTATTATCATCCTGCAAAATCAAGGCCGCATAATCCACTTGAGACTTATCAACATTGCCATGCAGTTGTTAGAGTATGTTGGCTAGTTTCAAGAAATTTCTTTTGCCCATCCAAAATTTTAATGGTTAGGTTGATGCTCTATCCAAGGAACCCTTGAATCTTGGTATGCTCATTACTAAAGAATTTAAGGGCAACGTCCTTACTGGCCAGAATGAAATCTGCTTCAGTGAACTGTGAGGTTCATATTTGAATACTGGTAGTAGCATGCAGAAGATATTTTGAAAATCACTATTGGAACTAATTTTGGTGACTATAATTACTCAGACTCAATTTTTAGATTTAGTGATTTTCCTTTGCATCATTTGTTTCCTCTCTTTTGAAACGCCTTTAGAATGTACTTTATATTTTATGTTATAATTTTTTTCCAAAAAATTAGAAATATAATAAATTCAACTAAATTTCAGAGAAAATCAACACTACTACTACATAGAGAAGTATAAGACAACAAATTTTAAATTTGAGGTTTTTGGATATGGATTGAAGTCATAGAGGGGAATTCCCCCCTCCAGGTCCTGAAGCACTCACCTTCTGCATTTTGTTCTCAATGCTTGGGAAGACTCCAAAATCCCAACCTACACAATTTGTAAAAGTCTCGGAGGCTCCTTTACCTTCCTTTTCATTGAGACACATGGTATTGGCTTTGGTTGACTATGGTTTGATGAATCAGTTCATGGGCATTTAATCATGTCTCATGTCCATGGGAGACTATGTCCAAAGAAATTGGCAAGTGTTAATCAAACGGAAACTCAGCCATTAATTTCAAAGAAAAGGTTTATACACCTTTATACTTAAAGCCAAAGAAAATAGAGATTTCAACTTCAAGAACATCCCTTAATTTTTCATCACTCGAAGAATGTACTTAAAGAAATGGACTCTAGATTTCAAACCTGAAAATGATTTTTCCCTTGGAAATTCCAGTATGGTTCACCTCTTACATTTGCCTCTTCATCATTAGAATGAATATATTGTGTAAGGTTTAGCACCTGATATGTATGGTATGGTAGACAAGTCAAAACCAAAGGATGGTATTCTTACATTTGCCTCTTCATCATTAGAATGAATATACCGTGTAAGGTTTAGCACCTGATATGTATAGTATGGTAAACAAGTCAAAACCAAAGGATGGTATGTTTGCATGTGCAAGAATTTGTGTGGAGGTTGATCTTCAAAGGTGATTCCTTAAAGCAATCTTCTTGAAGCTAGATAATTGGAAACATGCTCAACCCTTGGACTATGAGTAATTATTGTTTAAATTCAAAACATGCTGACATGAACATTTTGCAAAGGACTGTGAAAAAAAATGTTAGGCATCTAAATCAGTTCCGGGAAAAGATGATCAATGGCAAACCATAAGCAAGAAAATGAATCCTGAACAGCCAACCACCACTATGCAATCCAAATCCATCTTTAAGTCTCCCAAACCCTTCCAACTAACTCCAAATATGGAGTGTCAAGCATCTAAATCAGTTCTAGACAAAGATGATCAATGGCAAATCATAAGGAAGAAAATGAATCTTGAACAACCAACCACCACTATGCAATCCAAATCGGTCCATATACAACATATAATATGTGGCACCAGAGATAATTTGGATCACCATATAAGCAAGTCAAAACCAAATGATGGTATGTTTGCACGTGTAAGAATCTGTGTGGAGGTCTCCTCAAAGCAATCCTCTTGACCTTAGGTAATTGAAACATGCTCAAACCTTGGACCATGAGTAATTACCATTCAAATTCTAAACATGCCCATGAATATGAACATTTTGCAAAGGATTGTGAAAAAATCTTCAAGCATGTAAATCACTTCCAGGCAAAGATGATCAATGGCAAACCATAAGGAAGAAAAATGAATCCTGAACAACCAACCACCACTGTGCAATCCAAATCAGTCTCTCAAACTTTCGGTATCTTGACCCCTTCCAACTCCAAACATGCAGTGTCACATCCGCAAGCAACCGAGATCCATTCTAGCCAATATACAAAAACATGCATAAAAATCTCCAAGCTATACAAAAACACGCGCAAAAATATCCAAGCTAAACCAAAGGAGAAAGCTCAATTTTTAAACCAATCAAGTATGATACTATCCATGGATAGCTCAATCCTTTTTCTGAATCTTGGCAGTTTCGAATCCCACCCCTGTAACATCATTTCCACCCAGCATGCATTATTTTTCTAAGAACCAAGAAATTGTGTCTCCTTCAACCAACAAGGGTGCTATATCAAACTAGCTAAAAGAAATCAATAATATTCCATATAAGAAGCAATTTTCTACCAGCGTTCTTACCATAAAAAAGGCCCATTAGCAATTAGAAGAAGACAAAGCAGAGTAATGTTTAAACACAAGAAAAGTTACCCAAGAAAGTTGGCAGGAAGCCAACAAAAGAAAAAGAAAAAACAACAAACGAAGAAAATATTCTAGAGATTCAATGCGCTCCATCACAAGGTGGTAAAACCCCAAGTTAATTCGACATAATCTCCTAGATTTGGAGAGAACTATGTAGTCCATATAAAGAAGCATTGAAAATTTTTAATTAAATCTAAAATATATATAGTTCTCTTCACTAGGGGACCAAGTTGAAAGATTTTGAAGCCTTAAAAACATGCATGTAGCAATGGAGCAAGTGTGATGGCATAACATCTAGCTAAAATGGAGCTTCTATTCTAGGGGTCCATGCACGATATGGAATTGTCCTTTATTACTTTTGAATCTCACATATTAGAATTTTATACTCAATAATGGATATTATTTTCATTCATCAGCAATCGAGAAAGCAATTATAAAGTATTCAATATCTATATGTCGACTGCCTACAAGGAAAAATAAAACTATTAGAACACTCTCCTAGCTTTGAAAGAAATTGAACATTCTCACAAGAGCATCATTGGAAGGGATTTCAATGTGATTCCAAATAATGAGGTTAAAAAAAGGAGGATGTATATAATCAAGGCACCGTTCTGAGGAAGAATTGGAGGATCTTCTTGTTAAATGGGATATAGTAGATAGAAAACCAAACAAAAGAGAATTCACTTCGTCACACAAGAACCTGAGGCCAAGTAACTGAAACAAGGCTTGATAGATTTCACACGCACAACGATTTATTTTTGTGAGGCAACATTACCATGCATCTATAATCATTTACTTGGTAGCTATAAATCTTAAACCCATCGCTTTGCATATTCATGAATCTCAAAACTTCGAGGCCTAACCATTCTAATTCAATCCTTTATGGCTTCAAGATACAATGGTGGTGGAAAAACATCTCAACAACATTCCATGTATGGGTTACAAGCTCTCTACTATTCATTTGGAAGGCTGACTCTTAAAGTATGGGCAAAATTCTTTTGCATTCCTTCAATAATTGAAAAGCAACAATTGAACACTCAGCTGACCTATGTACCAAAAACAACGGAGAAAGAAGATATAACCAATGACCTAGAAAAATTAGAACACATGACGTTTCAAAAGTTACATAAGTTGCTCAAGAGTGAAGACAAAATATAGCGGCTCAAATCACATAGTATGTGGCTGAAGTTTGGATACAAAAATACATCATTCTTCAATAGACAAGGTAAAGCAAAAACAACCAAAAAACAATGCCGAGGGAATGTCCATGGAGGAAAAATAAAAATGAATCAATTTTATAGCGATAAAAGACATACCCAAGACTTCCTTTGAAGCTTTGTACTTTGAACAAGGTGGAGTAGACCTAGAAATCATCACATCTATGTTGGAGAAAATTCTGATGGTTACTACTCTTGAGGAGAATGTGGAGTTGATAAAACCAATCGAGGAACTATATTTTAAATGCAATTTGGTGTCTGACACCTCACAAACCCCAAGTCACTAACAAATTCATCATACACTAGTATAAAGCCGACTAAAGCCCAACCAAAACTGACTTTAAAACAATAGTATAATTCATTCAAAAATCATGTAAACTTTGGGGAAGCACAAATTCCTCTTTTCTCGCCCTCGTCTCAAAAGAAATTAGCCTCTCTTTCTTTTCCAAGTATCGACTGACATCCCCATGTAACTCTTCTTATAAAATCATGACAAATATTATGGAAAATAGATTGAAAAAGAATCTCTTCAGAAATCGTCTCTAACAATGAAGTTGGATGTGTGGAAAGGTGTCAAATGGTGAACAACATTGTCAAGTGAACAAGCTTGTTCACTAAAGCAGAGAGAACCAAAAAAGGAACGATTATTAAAATTGATATGGCCAATGCTTTTAACAATGTAAAACATTTATTGTGTATTTGAGTTTTTATTTAAATTCAGATTTTGAACTTCTTTCGTCAAATGAGTATCATCATGTTGCATGCATTAACACCTCTTAGATCACTCCTTATTAATGGAAGGTCCGCCTCCTTCTTTAGAGGGAATCATGCTTTTATTTTTCTTTAGAGGGAATCATGCTTTGAGGCAACGCTGCCCCATCTCCCCTTTTCTATTCAATCATCATGGTAGCATTTTGAAGTCAAAAGTTAGGCTGAAAAGATTTCTAGGAATATTTCAAGGTTTAGAATAATTAGGGGAATAGAAAAGTTTAGATCACTATCAATTTGTTGAAAATGCCCACCCTTTAAACAAAGCACCTATCTCATCATTAGGCTATTTAAAATGGACCTCTATCTCAATTTCTTTATCATTGCCTTAGGAGTTAAGGTCAATAATCTTATAACTCAAATCTTTGATGGGAACCTAAACTCTCATCTTTAACAATACAATTTCCATATTCTATGCTTTCCATGATAAGGATCTTGGACTTCGTTCAAATACTTAGAAACACCCATTTCCTTGAGTAATCCAATGTCTCAATCTTGGCAAAGCATCATTGGAAAAATTGAATATAAATTCCAAACTGAACCTAGTAGGGTGAATTGTTTTCAGAAAATCCCTTTTTAAACCTTTCCTGATGTTTCAGAGATCTAGTATATTAACTTTAAGGGGAATAATGCATCAAATTGTAATCATAGTCTTCTTTGAAATCTGTATTAAAATCTAAAAAATTCAAGTAGGTAAAAAGGTAAATGAATACAAGACACTTTTTGAGTAACATGCTATAGTCTATGTATCATATTGTTCTAAGAAGGGTTTTTAAAAAGAGTTTTCAACTAGAGTTGGATGGGATTGACCTGATTAAATTATTAATGACACATTCATATTTTGCATGGAAAAAAAAAACTAAAATCTAAGTATATATTATTTCAAAATTTTCTTAAAGCTTTCTCATTAAAATTATCAAAAATTGAAAATTAAAATTTTAAATGTCTCACACCTTTCCTGCTAACATAACTAGCATAGATCCATCTTAAAAAGGGATCTAATATGAGCCCAGAGGGAACCAATTTATTCACATGTATATTTATGAGCTGAAATTATTTAAATGTTTTGTATAGTTATCTAATTTTTTTATTTTTAATTTTTTTTTATAATTTTTATTTTGGCTAACATTATCAAAATTTAAATTCAATTTTGATGATGGAAGGACAGTGTTACACATCATACTAGGATGTAGAATGATACTGAGTTGTAGAATGAACTTCTCTGCTCAATCATGTTCAACATGTTCTTCTGTACAACCTATAGACTACAGGTAATTGATAACTTACTTATATGACCATACATATTAATAATAAATGATCTAATTAAAATCCAATGAATAAGTTGAAGAAGAAATATTTTAGTTAGATGATAATCAACTTATCTGAGCACTCATGGATATCCTAATCCAACACAGACGACACTTCCAAGAAATTAAGGATGAATTGCGTTGGATTCAAATCTAACTGGAATCAATGCTCTGCATAATTATTCAATTCTTTGCTCCCATCTTCCTCATTAGTTCTATTTCCCCTGAGTAGACAGGGATAACCCCAGTGCAACCTAATTTGAATGACAATGCATTCAAGAATGATTCCAACGTTGTCTAATGTCTATGTAATTTTGAACGTTTTTTTTATCGTATTTATAGTTTGATAAGCTTGCAGCATACACAAAGATGATTTATTTTTTTATCCAAAACTCTATTTTTAACAAAACAATAAAAATCCTGTTATAGTCATAGTCTTTTCTAAAATGTAATCCTGTTACATAAATTATGAGGTTACCATTTCATATCTTAAACTTCTTCCCCAGATTCTGGAATCAAAATAAATGCCTGTCATAATGGAAACGAAAATCATCATAACATCAAGTCTATATATCCAAATCAAATGGATATAATTTTTCAGGTGAAATAATTAGATCTTATTATAATTTCGGCATATTATTATCAACAATTTTTCTGAATGCAATAATTGATTGAATTTAGCTTCACATTGATATCCTTGGTGAAATTTTCTTTCTCTTCAAACTTCTTCTGTTAGATTGTTTATAGCCAGAAGTTTAGTTTATTTCTCTTCAAACTTCTTCTGTTAGATTGTTTACAGCCAAAAGTTTATCTTCTGTTTTATAAGGGTAATTGGATGCCTGTCATGGTCTGCTTATCACAGAGAATGGCATACATTGTTTATTAGTCTTCATTGTACTTGTAAAATTGGCATTCAAAAACATGCATGCCTTGAGGAAAAAACACGGTTTTACACCCACCATAATTTTAAGAGAACAGTCCATGCCACAAAAGTTACTATACTACCAGGCATAAATAACCCTCATTCAACACACGATTCCTTATTATTTAGCAATAGAAAGGATCGTCAAAACAAGCAAATGAGTCAATCATCATACTACTAGACAACCCTCAAATAACACACAATTCCTTATTATTCAGCAACATAGAGGATCTTCAAACCAAGCACATGAGTCAATCATCATATTACAGGTAAAAAAGCAGATAGAATATATTTTGATTTGCTTTTGGGTTTTAGACAGCAAAGCTCAGGGTTAATTCAGTTGATCTTGGTTCCAATGAACCAGGGCACTCTCCAAAACATTGTCCCCAAGGGAGGGTGAACTGTATATACCTCTTATACAAAATGAAGAAGTAGCAACATCAAAGGTCTTTAGAGTTTTACACATGTGGTGCCCTTTACCCAGCAATATCTTTAAATGAGGTTAACTCAACTAAAATTAGACTATGTATAAGAAGGAAAAATAGAGCATATAGCCCATTTAATCATTTAACTTCAGAACTTCAGACATGTCCTTTGAGGGTGCAAGAAATTTCCAAAGAAGACTTTAGATTTACCTTGTAGTACATTCCAAGAGCCTTCACCAGAATAGGGGTTGTTGTACCACTAGCAGCTTTAAAAATATATTTAAGGTGTTAAAAAGAGGTTATGATTATTACAGAGCCTCAGAATTTGTTAAGGAATTTGGGGACCATCTAACCCTTCATATCAATGAATTTTTCTGAACTTGCATTATAGAGGTATGCCCAAAATACACTCTGGGTTGAATTTGATCTACTTCAGGAAATAGTTAAGAATCTGTACCATGAGGAAAATGATTTGCAAGCCTTTATAGTTGTTTTCGCATGCATGGTGGAAGATGAAGGGTTTCAAGAATGTGAAAAGTCTCTTGCATGCGACAATGGATTAACACTTGCAAGATGAATATTTAGAAAAAAAAAAGCCAACAAATAAACTGCAAAACAACTAATCGACAATAAGAAGAGCAAGATTTAGCCGTGAAATGATGAAAAGCAACAAAAATATTGAGCATGCATACTTACTTATTGCATTGGTTGATGAAGGGCTTCTTGATTTCCTAATTGTGCACTCAACTCAGACAAAATGATTATGGAAAGAATGATTAACTAAGTTTATTTAAATAAATTAACATGCAAAAATTATTCATGCATGAGTGTTGTTGTAACTTATTTTTATCCTTATTTGTTTTTCACATTTTCCTCTATGTTGAAAAAATAAAAATAAAAATAAAATACAAAAGAGAATAAAAATAAAAAGAAAGAAAGAAAATGAAAAGAAAAATGAGATTTTTTTTTTTTTAAAATATCAAAAGTAAAGAAAAGAAAAGGGATATATATAAAATATATAGAATAATAAATAGAATAAAAAATCTCAAAGTTGGCGCACTAGTTAAAGTGTCACTTTCATTTGTTTTTATTGTTATTTTAATTCTTTGTATTTATCGAGGGTTGTTTTATTTTGTAAATAAAGTTGATGTGACACTCTTGTCACCTAGTGACAAAGTTTGATTAGTAGGCGATGGATGAGATCATCCTCGCCCGGATCAACCCCCCCGCACTTTCGAAGGTTAATGGGGGGTCTAAAAAGTCAATTTTCCGAAACCGCCGAACCATATATGGTGGCTGCAAAATGAGTTTCGGACCCCCCACTCTAAAACCATTAACCACTCTCCACCCCCACCGAAAACCAATTTTGCTTCTTGCCTCTGCCTCCACTCTTGCTCATACCCTGCCACTTGCCCTTTTGTTATTCGCTCCTGGTAAACAACTAAATAACAATTACATAATTAAATTCCTCATGTCGAACAACTATGTAACCTTTAGATAATTAATCCTTCCTGCCAACATCTAGTTTTATTAATTAGACATGCCAAAATGGGTATGATCTCCTCCTCTTTAAAAAATATTGTTACCTTGCATACTCTTTTCCACCATTTCTTCTTTCAACAATGCAATTGCAGCCCCATATTTCACAAGTACGCAGACATCTTCCTATGCCAGCGATTGCTATAACCTGGTAATTCGCCACTGTAGCTAGTAATTTTGTTGTTCACCCTTGTTATCAATACTCAATATAAAAACTCAGAAACCCAGTGCGGGTTTGATTTGTATGAACTCCACAACTGGAAAAACTAGAAATTCCAAGATGTTAGTGATGAATTGAGTATCTGGGAGTCTTTCTTGCCCCAATTTGTCTTTCCCCAAACTCATACCTTCCAGAATTTGTCACCTAGTGTCATCTCAGGTATCTTCCTAGACAGATGGTTGTAATTACCCAAAACAATGAAGTGTTATTAACCATTACACCTGAATCCACATGCTAAGCACTCAAAATCAATTTCAAAGCTCTTCTACACCCTGTTTCTAATTATTCCCTCATGGAGACCTATCATAAACTTACATTTCCCAAGCGAGCTCATATTTTTGGGTCATTCCTCCATGAAAATTTTGAATTGCCTAGAACTAATCTGTCCTATTCCACTTTAATTTTTCCTAGAATGTAAAGGCACATTATTTCCATGGCCGCTTGTTTGTTAGGTTATCCTACTGATCAGTGGGAAAATGAATTGATATTGGGATTTTTATTAGTTTTCTTTATGGGTAATAAGCCATCGTTGATTTTCAATTACATTAAAATCCTGTCAGATATTATTCATGATCAGTTTCTAAATTTTTTTTGCTGAAGTTTCATTCAAACATCAATCAATTCTTGTATATTTGCTTCTATTTCATCAAGCAGAAAGGTTTAAATTCCCATTACATAATTTAGATGCACAAGGAAAACCTCAATCGGGCATTCACTAGACTTCCTTGGTAAGGAAGAACACATAAGAGTATTCCTTCAACGACTTTGTAAACCAATTTTTGCATATGTCCTTATGTCTTCTCAACGGTGATGTAATACCAAGGATTTCACCTAAAAAATATGCATGTTCCTATGCTGAGTTAGTTGTAGAATTTGAACAACATGAAGAATGAACTAGAGAAGCATGGCCCATCCTGACAACTAGAAGTCTCCAAAAGAAGTTAGCTACAAAATTTCAACTGTTAATTGCAAATTGCCTAATGGTTTCTCATAACCACTAGTAGCATATGGTTTACGTCCTAGGGTATTGTGTCCTCTAAATAGCCCCATTTTGATGGAAAAAAAAAGGAAGGGAAAATTTTTGTATGGAAACTTTGTCAAAATTTTGTTTAAATTTGCTAGGATTATAATCAAGATCTATGGTAAGAGTTGGAATTCTATAGTACATGATGGGTTGTTAACAGTTTCTCCCATGATCATGTAATTCTATGTTAATTTGGCAGCTCAGTGACAAATTCAAATCTTTTGGCGTAGGGTAAGACCTACACATACCCACAGTATGCAAGAATCTGTATAGATGCATATGTCCTAGCTATTTAACTCTACAATGGAGTCAAATATTCAACCATACATGGTTAAGGCCCTATTATCCATAGTTCCTTTAAATCGGAACTCAATCACCCCACCAAACCTCCTATCGGGACTTATATCAATTCTCACAACCTTCGTATGAGACCTTATTAAAGCATTTTCATTCCTCCTTCTTATCGAGACTGCTAAACCCTTCATAATCTTCAAACCACACTTTAACCTCTCATATATAAAAATTCCATTTAAAACATCGTTTACATATGTTTAATGTATAAAACCTTATATCGGACTATTTTCACTTTATAAACCATTACAAAGGAAAATCCCACAAAACAAGGCTTCCAGCCTTTTGTACAGCCTCTGCACAAACCCTGACACTACCTCGATTGCAATCAACCATCGCTCCATTCATGGGTCATATATACATACCCCATCAACCCTCTGACTCCGATCTCCATGACTATCAAAATCGTTAACACTATGTTTCAATTAAATGACTCAACCACACTTTCCATAAAATACAAAGGAAAATCCATTAACCCCGCTCCGAACCATATAAGGTTAGATTTCAAATGTTTATAAGTCGTGTTAATAATGATTCTCAGGTCTTCTCCTTCCAAGTCTTCCACTGCACAACTCTGATCCGCCTGATCGTCGATCTCTGATTAGCGATCACGCCAATCTCTGATCACCGATCAACACTTATTGACGTCGGCGTATCGTCATTCTTCTATCCAGAGTTCCACTTGAATGCCGATCCGATATCTCTTATGGACCCAATATGGGTATAAATCCTCACCTACAAATGCTTCAAATTCAGAACTCAAATCTGATTAAATTTTGCACTCATTTTCAGTGTAAACTAGATTTTGGCTTATGAGACATAACCTTTATAAATAATTATGCCGATGTGATGTTTCGCCTTCCTCCTCATGACATCATCTGAACCATTGATCCATGTGATTAAACAGCTCTTGTGCATTCCTCTGCACTTCTCTGTTCTTCCTTTTTCACTTCGTTTTTGCGCTAGTCTTCAGTTCTTCTGTGGTTTGCTCCTCCTCAAAAGTTTCGCCTTCTTGTTGTTTCCGCTGCGCGAATCCTCCCAAGCTTTACTCCTTTGTAAATCTCACTTTGCTTCCACCTCAGAGCTTCACTCTTCTCCTAAATTTGATTCAAGGATCCTTTTTACGATTCCTTTGAATCAGCTCCATTCCTCTGCATCCTTCAGAATTCTGCCCATGACTTGTTGCAGAGCCTACGAATTCACAATTAATTCATACATGAAATACTTATTTAGCATACTGACACAGTGAGGAATAACATCTCCATATATTAATATAAACATAAAATTACATATCTGAGACTTTGAGTCTTGCACAGGCCAGTTATTCAATGTTGCGACCTCCTCCTTTTTGACTTTGCCTGTAGGCTTACATATATCTAGCATTGGTTCTGTTGAACTAATTCTAGGGTAATTCCTAAACTGACTCCTAAATCTTCTGTACTAACTCCTAAATCTTCTGCCCACTTCTACTTCCATTAATTCCTAAATTCTCTCTCTCGTCCCTTGAATCATGGATTGTTTTAAGAGTTCTGATTGACTTGGGACTCTTGTCATGTATTCCCACTCATGTTCTCATTTATTTGAGAGCCCTTACAATTCTTTCCATTATCTAATTAAATCACCAAAAGGCCTAAATTACATTAACTTGAGACTTAGCAAAACTATTTCCTAAAAATACATGACCCCTCTATGTCTACTTAATTACAATGATTTTCTCTTGGGTGAATGCTCTTGCATCAGACTCCCAAAGTAGAAAATATTCATGATCTCCTGATCATGTATCTTCTGGTCTTTGTCTTCCTGGATCCCACACTTTGTTCTGTAACTTTCCACATGCTTTGTTTCCTTGTTTCTACTGCGCTTCTGTTTTCTTTTGCTCCATCTTCTTCTTCTTGTCAATCAAATTCAAGTTCTGATTGATCTTGATTCCTGTTGTTATCATTTTCCTCCATTTGAACTGCTTCATCATCAGTTGCCACATTTCTTCAATTTCAGTTTCCAATGCATCCTTAGACTGGTCCATATTTTGCTTCATATTTCTGCCTCCTTCTCTTGGTTTCAGGTTGTTGCTATCCACTATTTCTTCAATCTGATGCTGGTTTTCTTTAATTAATTCTCCTTTTGCCTTGGTTGCTTTGATGACTTCTACTTTTCTTGCTTTTATGTTGTTTCTTATACTGGCTTTTTCTTTGTTTGCTTCAACTTTTGGTTTTCATGCTACCTCCCTATCATACTTACCCTCTTGCATTGAATCATGACTATTCAGCACTCTCTCCAACAATTTAACATCCCTGCTCCATGGATTTAATTCTTCCACAGAATCTCCTTCTCTCATCTTTAAGTGGCTTAGATGTGCTAAATCTCCTCCAACATTTGCAACAAAACGTGTACTCACAAAACACTTGTTAAAATAAAAACACAAGGCTGCTTTGCCTTGTTTTCCTTGTTTTCCTTTGGCAACAATTCAATTTGTTCCTCTATTTCATTTCCCTTTGTCAGCACATCAATATGCTGATTTGGACTCTCTAAAGAATCCTTGAGACTGTCAACTAGTCTCTCCTCCACACCATTTCTCCTAATGATGTCTTCCTTCCCTTGTCCACTGTAGTGAACTCCTTCCTTGGTAGTGTCAGTCTGTTGAACTCTCATATCCATATCCTTTCCCTTATGATTGTTATTCATGACAATTATTTTGTTTTCCCTTTTCAGTATTCTATCTTGAACATCCATTCTCTGTTTTTCCAACCCCCTTCTTTGAAAATCCAATTTTCTATATAACTCAACAATTTCAATTGGAGTAGATTTTGGAAATTTTATACAATTCTCCATGCCTTCCTTTGTTATGGATGGATCATCAGATGTTCTTTCTCCCTTTGCTAAGTCTTTTCCATTGAATTCTTCTTCCTTAACATCTTTCAGTAGATGTTCTTCTTCTTCACTGACTGCCTCAACAACTTCCATGTCTATTTCCACTGTGCTTATCATCATGGTGAATTTCTGATCCTTTACTATGTTTTCAGCCAACATAGTTTCTTCTTCTTTAATACATTTTGCCTTTTTGTCCCTCTGTAACTCTTCTCCCAGATTTATTCTTGTCCCATCACCTTCATTAACATTCTCTTGTATTTTTTCATTAATAACATTAATCAAACTCATTTGATTACCTTTTTGAGACAGTATTCCTTCATTCTTCATCATATAAGATCTTGATTCCTCATCTCCATGACAACTTTTATAGACTCATCCATAAAACTTTTCTTCTGTATGCAGTCAAATTCCTCCTCTTCTGAAAAGTTTTCTTTGTCACCTTTTTCTTCTAGATCTTCATCTCCTCTGAAGATATCTTCAATAGGTTGCTTTTCTCCTGCAATACCTATCATCATACACAAACCATCAGTTTTAAAAACATAAGACCCTATGGTCTTACTGGATGCTTCAGCCATCATATCTCCTTGATGTTCTAAATCCTTTGTATGGTTCATAAATTCTTCGATCGTTTCAATCTCCTCAAGCCCTTCACTTGGTTTCTTGATATCTTTCCCTAGCTGTATATGAGACCTATCTCTCTCATCTTCTTCCAAAACAGAATTTATATTATGCTTGTCTTCTTTCTCTTTTATGACAATATCAGCAAATTTTCCTTATTTACATGTTTCACCTGCAAACATACACAAATTGTCATTTTTAAACCCATGCGACCCTTTGGCCTCACTTGAAGTTTCAATCTTCAAGTCTTCATCTTCAGTCTCTCCCAGAATTTCTCCTTGTTCTGGTTCACAAATGTACTCTTCCATTTCTAACTCAACTTCCTTGAGTTTTTCCATCAGCCACTTCACTTGCATTTGTTGTAGCCTTCTTTGTATTTCTTTCCATTTTACTGGCTTCTTCCTCAAGACCCAACCTAGTCTCTGGCTTTCCTCAAGCATTCTCCTTAATGCATTGAGTTGTTCTTTTAACTCAGTAACCTCTTTTTTAATTTCTTCTTGACTCATCCTCTTGCCATTTGCCTTGGCATCCTCTTTCCTCATCTTTCTTCTGCTGTGGCTTCTTTCTGAACCTTTGCTATGACTATCAATAGTCATCTTCTTCTCTTACTTCTTCATGAGCCCCTTTGCAACAAGCCTCTGCAACAACTAATCCTCCTGGCTACAATCTTACCTCACTGAGATCTCCTCACTCAACCTTTTGGTAAGCAAAAGTCCTTTGTCTAGAACATCCTTTTGAGCAACAACTTTTCCCCTTCTAGGCTTCTGCAATCTCTAATTCTCTCTTGAGAACACTTCAACTATCCTCTCTATCCAATCTCTTGTTGGATTCTTCAAGTTCACTGGCACTTCTCTTTTAGAGTATTCTCCTTACTCTGTCTTCAAGAACACATTTGGTTCTCCTCTCACAACTTTCCTTGTTGTCACCTGTGCATTAGTATAAAAAACACATTCTCAATTTAAAACACAACACATTACCTCGCCTTCAAGACCTCAGTATGATCTTGTTTCATCATTCCACCATGGATTGTTCTCTGTTTTGTCTCTAAGTCCTCTTTCCTTCAGAACTTGCATTAAGAAAAATTGCTTTCTCTTTCCTTCAAGGAATCCTCTATTCATGTCTACTCCAAGCCTCTGCTGAAATGCTACAATCTTCCAAAACTTCAAAATTATCCTTACAGTCTTCTGTTGTAATCTATGCACATTACCTTCTTTAGTGTGCAACCTCTTTTTCATAGAAATCTTTCCCCACTCTGACTTCAAACCTGCTCTGATTTCAGTTTTACTCTGATACCACTAATGGTGTAGGGTAAGACCCACACATACCCATAGTATGCAAGAATCTATATAGATGCATCTGTCCCAGGTATTTAACTCTGCAATGGAGTCAAATCTTCAACCATACATGGTTAAGGCCCTTTTAGCCATAGTTCCTTTAAATCGGAACTTAGTCACCTTGCCAAACCTCCTATCGGGACTTATATCAATTCTCACAGCCTTCGTATGAGACCTTATTAAAGCCTTTTCATTCCTCCTTCTTATCGGGATTGCTAAACCCTTCGTAACCTTCAAACCACATAGTAACCTCTCATATATAAAATTTCCCTTTAATACATCGTTTACATAAGTTAACGTATAAAACCTTCTATCGGGCTATTTTCACTTTATAAACCATTACAAAGGAAAATCCCACAAAACAAGCCTTCCCGCCTCTTGTACAACCTCTACATAGACCCGAAGGCTACCTCCATTGCAATCGGCCATCGCTCCATTCGTGGGTCATATATACATACCCCATCAACCCTCTGACTCTGATCTCCATGACTATCAGAATCATTAAAACTATGTTTCAATTAAATGATTCGGCCTCACTTTTTATGAAATACAAAGGAAAATCCATTAACCTCTCTCCAAACCATATCATGTCAGAGTTCAAATGTTTATAAGCTGTGTTAACAATGATTGTCAGGTTCACTCCTTCCAAGTCTTCCACTACACAAATTTGATCCGCCCAGTTGTCGATCTCCAATTAGCGATCACGCTGATCTCTGATTGTCGATCGATGCTTATCAGCGTCGGCGTCTCGGCATTCCTCTAGCCATACTTCCACTTGAATTCTGATTCGATATCTCTTATGGACCCAATATGGGTATAAATCCTTGCTTATAAATGCTTCAAATCTGGAACTTGATTCCGACTAAGTTTTGCACTCATTTTCAGTGTAAACTGGATTTTAGCTTGCGAGACTTAACCTTTATGAAAGATTCTTCAGCGTAAATCACATAAAATTTCATTTGTCGACGCGTTTCGAACCAACTAGTGTGGTTCATAGTCAGGACAAGTTGAAGAAACAAATCCAGCTTAGCATGTTAAATAGTCTGAGCAGAGTCTCTAACGGCTAAATTGATTAACGACTAATTTTGACTTTAGGACCAAGGTCAAATTTTTATTTATTAATCTAATATTATTTATTATTTATTAATTAATTATTATTATTATTATTATTATTTTAAATGAAAGTTAAAATTAGGTAAAAATACTATAAATAAATAAAATAATTTTAATGGTTGATTTAAAAGGTAATATATAATCTAGGTTATTAAGATTATAATACTAGGTTGTTAAGATAAAAGTTTAGGATAAAATATATGGAACAAGCTACTAAAAAATAAATAAATAATAAATAAATAAATTTAAATAAAATTAACTAAATAAAATATTAATATACATAAATTAGTTAAGAAAGTAGATGGTTAAAAAAAACATATATATATAAATAAAAAATAATAATATTAATTAATTAATTTAATAAATAATAATTAAAAATAATAACCGAAATAAATAAATAAATATAAAAATATAGATATAAATAAAATAAAATAAAAGTAAAAAATATAATATATTATATAGATAGTAAATAATGAGAAATTACTTTAAAAAAAATAAGATTCAATTCCTTTAACTAGGGAGAGAGGGCTGGGATCCAGCAACTGCTTATCTCCCATCTGTCTTCTCTATTGAGATTGTTCGGTCTTTTCTCAATCTCAAGGGCTTCCCTAAATTTTGGGTGATGGAATTGTGAAACCCTAGTGATACCACTCGCCTCCTCTATGCAAACATGATGTTTGGTACTCTCGGCATGCTCAGCTAAAGTGGAAGACTTGGTACTCCTATGCTTAAGGTCAGCTGCATGCTCACTAATCCTTTGATTAATGGAGCAACCAGTCTCACCAATATAGGGGGTCCCATAGGAACAAGGAATAATATAAACCCCTTTCATGTCCTTAGGGTTGATAGGATCCTTTACGAACCTGAGGGATTTACGAATGGTGTTGATGGGTCTAAAGTTCGAGGGGACATTATGCCTCTTAAGAATCCTGGCAATCTTATGAGTGGTCCCCTAAACATACGGAAGATGGACACCTGGGACCCGCTCTTTCGGTTCTCTTTTAGCTAATGAATTTTTGGCAGCTTTGAGGAAAGATTTCTGTCCCAGGAACTTGCTATAACCATTCTCAACAAAAACATTAAGGAGGTGGGATTTCTCTTTCTCAAAGCTTTTTTCATCAGAGATCCTACGGGCCCGAGTAGCTAGGGTGTTGAGAACACCCAACTTCTGAGCCGGGAAATGGTGGGAATTGGCATGAAGATATTGCTCCGTATGTGTTTTCTTTCGAAACACTTGGTGGGAGAGGGAACCATCACTATTCTTAGAAATAAGAATATCAAGGAACGGGAGGCAACCATTGACTTCTTGTTCTTTAGTGAACTTAATGGCTGACGATTGATAGTTGAGATGATCGAAGAAGAGATCCAATTCCTCTTGGCCATGAGGCCAGATGACATTAGTGTCATCTACAAGTCTCTTCCAAAGCTTCGGTAGGAGGCGTGCCGAGTTTAGGGCCTTGGATTCAAAATCCCCCATAAAAAGATTAGCTACGACAGGGGAAAGGGGGGAGCCCATGGCAACACCACAGGTTTACTCAAATAACTCTCCTTCAAAACTAAAGAAGGTGGAGGTGAGCCAGATCTCCACTAATCGAGCAGTATCAGGATCAGTGAGGCAGTTGATCACCTCCATGGCCTCATTTATAGGGATGCAGGTGTATAGGTAAACAACATCAAAACTAACAAGGATGTCCTTGGGGTCAAGCTTAATGCCTTTGAGCTCATTAATAAAGGAGGCAGAGTCTTTGACGAAGGACTCTGTATGACCAATTAAGGGCTTAAGTTTGAAGGCAAGGAACTTAGCAAGAAGATAGGTAGGCCCACCAATGGTGTTGACAATGGGCCTAAGGGGAGCTCCTTCTTTGTGGATCTTAGGAAGACCATAGATCCTAGGAGTTAAGGCATTGCTCTCAATGAGCTTATTGTGCATGTTACACAGTAATTTGTCACTGTTTGTCACCGTCCCTGTTACCCCTCTCCTGCATCTTGGAGGACCCATTCCGGGACTTGTGAGAAGTGACAAGACTTGAAACCACTTTCCTTATTTACCTCTAAACATGAGCTTCATATGCCTTTAAGACATCTCTTGCTCATTGCCCCTAAAAATAGCCCTTTTTGCATTAGCGTTAGTGCCCTGTGTTATGCCCGCGCCAATGGGGAAAATCCTAAGGAAAGGGCGCTCCATTAGCGCTCTGTCTTAGAGTCGCAATCGCACCAACCATGTTGGGAAAAGTTTTCAACCACTCAAACCTCCGAAGGTTCTGTCCACCTCATTCACCAAACTGATTCCAAGTTGAGTGAGGATGGTTTGGCTTCGAATCTCCTTGGATGGAAAGTTGTTTGCCACCATTCCATGGAAGTTTCCAAGTGATGAAGCCAAATCCATGATTGTGGGGGATTGACCTTATCTCTTCCTTTTCCTCTATAAAATCTTGTTCCCATGGCTTGAGCAAGCTAGTTCTAGTTCTAATAGCTAGTTCTGGTTCTAATAGCTTTGACTCTTGTGGCAATACTTGTGCTGAAAGGAAGACATCAAAAGGTTGGATTTGCAAGAAGCCTTCTTTGTATCCATAAGGCTTTCCCTAAGTAAGGAGACTTTGTCACTAAAGAGAAAGAGAGCTTGTCCCTCACCCCTTCAAGCTTTTGCAAGACTTGTGTAGCTGAGCACCCAACCAAAGGAGGACTTGACGTCAAGACGCTGGTTGTATTCTCCTTTGTTGAATATTAATAAATATATGACTATCATTATGGTTCCATTCTCGTTGTACTTGTAATGGTTGATGTTGAATTATATCCTTCCTGACTGATGTATAATTGCATATATTAGATTTCATGCTTGTGTTTGTGGTTGTTCTCTTTGTGTGCAGGTGTCCATTCACGTGGATAGTGGAGGATCGTGACCGGCCAAGGCAAAGGAACGCGAGCGCCATCTCTTCTATGAACTAAAGCATTGGATCTCAAGTAGGTCTTCATCACCTACTCTTTATTTGTAATTAGGAACTTGCGTGATAGCATTGTTTGATTGTTGCTAGACCCATTCTGGGCTAGTAGGGATCGCCTCTATCCGTAGAGGGGATTTACCTCTCCAACAATTTGGCGACTCCGCTGGGGAGTTTAGCTTGTTGTTTTGATTTGTAAACTTAGACGGAGTTTGAAACATGGCCAGATAGCCTTCAAAACACTATTGCTTTGCAGTAGTGAAGTAGATCAAAGTCACTTCAATCGATCTCCGGTTTGGCTTACAAACTAAACAACTTGGAGTTTGTCTTGTCTCTTTGGTTTTTCTTTGGATTGCTTGCTTAGATAAGCCTTTGGATCGAATTTCTTGCTACCCCTGTACTTTTTGACTTTCTTTAAGCTTGTGACCCAAGCACTGGATTGCGTATTTTTCTTTTGAAATTAGCAAACTTTGTTAGTGCGCTTTTTGCCTTCACAGTCGCACTAGTGGCCCTTGTTGCTAACTGACAACCCGCGCCAATCCCTGTTTAGCGCGAGTTGCAGCCTGATAGTCGTGCCAGGCCGTGTAGTTTTTTGGTCCATTTGTTTTGCTTGCTGTCTGAGCTTGGATTTGTTTTTCCACCTCTTTTTCGGTTGCTGGAGTGTGTTTAAGCCCTGTTTGAATGGTTTGCAACCTTTGTCCTCCGGGTGTTTGCCTCTTTCCATCGATTTCACACCTCAACCCTAGGGCATCTAGTGGCCGTGTGTGTCGAGCCTCCCATGGGAGTTTTGGGTTCTTTGATTATCCGGTTAACCTTGTGATTGCTTTTCACATTTTCTTCAGTGATTGTTGAAGTATTTTTGAGTGATTTTCGAAAACTTGCCTTTGCTTGATTCATTCTAGTTTGTTGAGCTTAGATCAATAGCTTGTGCGAAGCCTGTTTTCCTTTCGATTTGGAGAACTTTTTTTTTTGTGTCTTGGGATTTCATTGATCTTCATTGAGTGAATTTGTTCTTTGCTCAGCTGTGTTTCTTTCAAAATTCATTCTAGTGCATTGTGCTTGTAGAAGGGAAAATCAAATAGTCTCTTTTGCATTTAATAGTGAATGAAATAGAACTTTTCGTTATTTGCATTATTGAAAAGAAAAAGTTTTGTTTATTTTCCATTAGCTGCATTAGAGTGTTTGGTTGATTGTGTTCATTTTGTTTGATTGAAACTCTTAACCTTCTCGTAGTTAGTATTGATCGAACGAAATGGCTTTCTTTCGCATGTAGCTTGCATCTAGGAAATTGTGAAAAGTCACATACGGTAGGGCCTTAAACTGAAACTTAACTAAATATCAACCATAAAATAAACTGAATCAATCTAAAAACGCATTGGAACATAACGCAAACATTCTAGAGGTCTAGGCTAGAGACGTGCTCCGGCGTCGTTAAACCTAGTCACTCTTGTTTTCGCATTAAGGTTGGGTGATTCCTCCTTGTGTGATTCAACTGTGGTCTAGTACGGACTTGTGCTCCCATGTACCGTCACGTATATGGGGATACTCCACTAGGTTATCATCCTTGATCCATATGAAGCCGTGTCTGCCGCCTTACAAGCCGTAATGCACCGAGCACAGCATTTGGGAAGATTGACTGCAGTATGGAAAGTCCTTGGTTTTCATATGATTGCCAAGGTGTATAAGCAGTTTTACGGATTGTCTGGTAAAACCCTTGCCTAGTTTCTCCAGAGCAGTCACTTTTTGATCCTTTTCGGACTCCTTAAAAGAAAAGGCTCTATTGAGGATTTGTCACTTCGGGCTCATTAAACATTCGAAGGCGACTAGAGTCATCTTTTGTCCTTTTCTCGACTCTTAAAACATGAAAAGGTCAAGTTGTGTCCTAATGTCATAAAAATTTATTCGGCCACGATAACATTTACCTTGGTAGATCTTGTTTGCGTTTAGTTTTGAGTAGGGTGTCTTATTGTTAGTTTGCTTAGGGTCTTTGATTGATCATCCTGGCAGATCCATCGACTCCGTCTCCTGTCCCAAGTGACCAAGGGTCTCCATCTTCTGTTGCCCCTGAGACACCGGTTTGTGACGCTCTTCCTATTGTTTTGAGCATCCAACCGCTGAACTCTCGAGCTCCAGAGGACGAGCTTTACGACTTGTTTCGGAACCCTGTTTGGGAACCCTCTGAAGAGGACTTTCCTACCACTCCTGTTGGTGTTGCATCTCCGATGGCTTCTTCTGATATGGAGGATACATCTCCTGTGTCGAGTGGGACGCCCATTATGTCGAGTAGTGATACTCCCATTCCGGCTACCTCCCCAATCATCTCTACGCCCTACACCGTCACACCTCTCGGTGTCACGGTGCCGACGTGCTATAGATCTTTGAGGGATGCTATGAACTCCGCGGCTTCCTCTTCTTTGTGGGATCAAAACATTGTCCCTACCACAGGACCGTTTGTTTCCCAAGTTCACCATACTGCTGTTACAGCAGTCCCAACCTACTGCTGTTACAGCAGTCCCAACCAATCCGACCATCTGTGTCGCGTCATCAACTCCAGTGGTTAGTGCCGTTACGGCGTCTTCTGCTGTCACTTCTGCTGCAGGCCCATCTCGAGGTCCAGTACAAAGTGGTTAATTGACACATACTACTAGAGTTGTGCACCCCGCAAGTGGTGCCCCTCCTTCTTCCGATCATATGAAGGCAGAGGAGGCATATTCTCAATACTTGCATAATGTCCAGAACCCAAGTGGGCAAGGCCCCTATTATGATCTTGAGAATCATTATTTGTATACCTCCTTGCCTGAAGAGCCTTATGTTGAGGCTTTCGTTCCATTGAGCGTGGCTTGGGGTGCCACTGGGTATGGTGGTGGCCAATACCATCAGGGTCAAGGATAGCCATCACAAGGACCACCCTACCAGGGTCAACAGCCTTACTTGCAGCCTAATCATGGGCAACAGTATTATGGCCAGAATTACCCAGGTCAACAAGGAGGCCCACAAGGACAACCCTATCAGGGACAACCTTTGGCCTCTAGTGGTCCGTCTTTCACATATCTTGGGAAACCTTCTGGAAACCCGAGACAACCCAATGCTCAACAAGGACAACCCGGGACCCAACAAGGCTACCCTTCGGGGAAACCTTATGGGAACCAAGGACAACCTTATGGTCAGCAAGGTCAACCCGGAAACGAGCAAGGAAACCCCTCTGGGCAAGGGGGCCAGCCTTACGCACAACAAGGCCAGCCTACCGCTCAGCAACCATCTGGTCAACAAGGACAATCCTCGGTTGCGCAAGGGCAGCCCGTCGCTCAGCAAGCTCGACCTTCTGGATGAACGGGGCCATCTCAGATCCGACCAGGACAACCTTCTAGCCAGATGACCCAGCATGCAGGCGGGTACCAATCCCGGCCTCTTCATTCAGGTGGGTATCAATCCCAGCATCCTTATTCAGGTGGGTATCAATCACAGCCTCCATATTCAGGTGGGTATCAATCCCAACCTCCTTATTAGGGTGGGTATCAATCCCAGCCTCCTTATTCAGGTGGGTACAATCCCAACCTCCTTATTCAGGTGGGTATCAATCCCAGCCTCCTTATTCAGTTGGGTATCAATCCCAACCTCCTTATTCGGGTGGGTACCAATCCAAACCCCCGTATTCAGGTGGGTATCAATCCCAATCTGGTCATCAAATGCTGCCTAGTTCCCAGGCTCAGTATGGATACCAGCAACCCCAGGGGTAAAATCAATATACCCCGTATCAAAATTACCAGCAGCTGCAGGGTAACCCTTATCAAAATTATCAACAACCTGCTGGCCAGTATGGTAACCAATGGGGCATTGGCGGGCAGAACCAGTATCAGCAACTCGGTTCTGGAAACAACCCTTACGGACAAAATCCTTCTGGACAAGGCCCTTTTGGACCTGGTCCATTGGGACAAGGCCAGTGGGGGCAATCAGGAACTGGATGGAATTCTGGATCTGCCTCATATCCGGGACAAATGTCCTTTAACCCACAACTACCATTTCTAGCGACGTTGGAACTGCCCGATGTGTCGAAGTTAAAAAATGATCCCATTTTACATAATCCACAATGGCCACCAGTTCAAACTAAGATACCTAGTGACTATTCCAAATTCGACGGGAAAGCTGGAGAGGACCCTCAAGCTCATGTGATGACGTATCACTTATGGTGTTCGTCCATTTCATGGCTCGATGACTCGATTCGGCTTCGCCTCTTTCAGAGGACTCTCACTGGTTCGGTAGCTAAATGGTATATTGAATTGACCCGCACGTCATTTCAAGATTTCAATTCGTTGGCCATGGCATTCCTTACTCACTTTCAGTTACCCATTCGGTACGAGACAGGGACTCACCTCCTTACGTCTCTTAAGCAGGATACTGCTATGCATATCTCCGATCATATTCATGAATGGAGAAGGCGTCGCAAATTGATCAAGTTCTGGATTCCTGATCAACTCCTCACCGACTGGTTCACGACTTCCTTTGTCCCCAAGATTGCACGGGACATTGCTATGGGAGCCTGTGTAACTGAAGAGCAAGAGATCGCGCATGCTCAGTACCTAGACTTAGTTTACTCTCAGTCTGGTACCTTGTATGAGTACTTGCCGGACGCCCCAAGGCCCGGTATATCCAAGGCTCTGCCCAAGCCATCTGTCGATGGAGTCATTGGCTTTGTAAACCCGGCCTCTAAAAAATCATCAAACCCTAGGAAGCAAAAGTCAAGTGCATCCAACGAAAACACTTCTCAGGGTGGTTTAAATTCTGGTAACACTTCCGAGGTCAGCGTCGTCCAGTCTGCCATGGCGGGAAAGGCCTCGAAAGGAAAGAAAAAGGAAAAGGGGAAAGGGAAAAATAAATCCGAGCAACCCAAACAGGAACCCTCTAAACCTCAAGCCGAGGAAGGAGCTAAGCGCAAACCCAAGTATCCTTGCCTCATTTGTGAGGAGGATCACTACACTAAGGACTTCCCTAGGTGGTCCGAAGTTAGTCGTTTGTTGAAAGGTGCTCCTGGGGTCCCTGTGGTTCTTAATGAACCCTTTCCCTCTCAGCAAACTCAAATGGTGGCTGATGCCTCTTCTTCTCCCTTCGATTCCCAGGTCTTCATGGCTGGAACTATTCCTGTTCATGTAACAACTCGAGCGAAGGAGTATCCGTCATCCGCCGAGAAGGAGCCAAAGGTTCCCTCAAGTGCTCCTTCGTCCAGCTCTGGTCCCCTCCATATCGAGAGACCGAGTACTGAGACGACAATCCGACCCCCTCCCAAAGGGGTACTCAGAAGATCTTCTTATAATCCGAATGCTCGTGCTTCCCAACACTATAGCATCATAGAGGAATTAGCACAGGCTCCGTCGGCTATGTCTGCCTTAGAGGTTCTTCAGAGTTTCCCCCCCCAGAGGAAGTCCCTGTTATCGGCCATCGGTGGCATCGACCCAGTGGACTCGGATTTGATTACCTTCAACCTCGAGAGCCATGTTCCTGGACTGCCTCATCAAATCGCTTTTCTCATTCAAGTCATCATCAATTCCAAAACGATCCATCGTACAGTTATTGATGAAGGTGCATCAACCTACATTATGTCTATTGCGTGTTGGGAAGCGATCGGGTCTCTGACTCTGAGTTAGCCTCCAACGACCATGGAAGCATTCGATGGGAGAGAATCCCAACCTTATGGTATTCTTCAACGACTACCAATCACCTTAGAAAGGAAGACTGTGGAAGTAGAAGTTGAGGTTGTTGACGCAAATCTCACATATAACCTCCTTCTGGGCCGGAGTTGGACGTATGCCATGTGTGCTATGGCTTCATCCCTCTTCCGTGTCATTCGTTTCCCCCATCAGGGGAAAATTGTCACGGTTGACCATCTCTCGTTCTTCGCTTCCTCTTCTGAGGGGAATGTACCATTCATTGAGCATACTGCCATTCCTCTTGAGAGTGTGGGAGTTGGGCTTTTCAAAGACCCTACCCTTATGGGTGTCTTCTCCCTCCAACCTCCGAGCCTTGCTTCACTTGCTTTGGTCTCAGCTCGCTCTGATCCTTCATTGCACTCCATTGCGACCCTCGGTCCCTCTGCCAAATGGGGCACCGATCTTCTAGCTTGTAAACCTCGCTCAGCCGGGGGGCATGGGCAGATCATCGGTGTTGTTGATCATTTTATACAACAAGCCGAGCGATGCTTACATTATCTAGGCCGGTTATGCATCAGTGCGATAAGGCGAAGTCCTGAAAAGGGCTTGACTTGAAATGAGTATCATGCGAGCTCTTTACATTTTGTACATACATATGATTTTAAGAGTGTGTTGTGTGTATGCGTGTTTATTTAATTTTTATCTCAGTGTGTCAGCGTGATTTCCGCTTATTGTGTCTTTTGATTCTTGAATAGATGTCTGGATCACCTTACATTGGTTTCGCTGATGGTGCTTCCCGCAGTACTCGCAATCTGTCATCTGTGGCATGGGTGATCTACGATCCTCATGGTGAGTTAGTAGATATTCAAGGAGTGTGTTTGGGTTGTACAACGAACAATGTGGTTGAATATAGTGCTGTAATTGAATTATTAGCCGAGGCGATTAACCTTGGAATCCGCTCATTGGTTGTAAACTTAGATTCACAACTTGTAGCCCACCAGCTCAACGGACGATATTCCGTCAGAGATCATCGCATTTTAAGGTTGTATTTACATGTTAAGTTATTGGAAAGAGATTTTGATTACATTACTTATCATCACATTCCAAGGAGACTTAATGTAGTAACCGATGCATTGGCTAATTATGTATTGGACACGCATTTGCACAATATGTAAATCAACAAAATATAGGAAGCATAAGATACAATAAATATATATATATATCGTGTGGCGCACTGAGGCGCTCAAAAAATAGAATGTACATGTCTGGATAGAGTCTGTGTTCCCGATACATCTGAGACACATGTCTCTCAAAAATTATATATGCAGAAAATAAAGTGTAGAAGCCTAAGCACGGTGGTGCTCATGATAACACATCACCGCCCGCACCAATCGTCTCAGCAGATGGTGGACGTGGGTCGGCACCCCTACTGTATGCCTCTGGTAAGCAAGAGGAACATCTGCCAATCTGGCATAACCAGGAATCCCTTGGGCAAGCCCCTCGAGATTGTGAATCAACTCCTCCCCCACTGCCGGTGGGTCGGCTGCGGGTTGGCCTCTTCGTGCTGTAGGGGATAGCCCGGCTAGGCGCTCTGGGCCCACATCTGCACATAGGTATAATAATTATTAGAACAGGCATGTATCGAAAAAGACAAAAAAAATAGAAAACATCAAAACTAAGGAGTGCATACCTAGCTCCTCCTCCCATTCCTCCCCGTCTGGTAGTGGAAGGTTTGGGTCTCCCATGAAACTGGTCCCTGCATACGGCCAATATTGGATCACGATGAATTGCCGTCGGAGCCATATGAAGAACTCAGGATGCCATGACATCTCCTGGCCTCCTCCTCCCCTGGGCATCAGTGCTGCCCAGCAAGCCATTCTAGGCTCTTGAGGCAATGGATCTACCACCACAGCTCTCTGAATCTGGAATAGTGGTATTCTTTCCAGGAAGAACGATACCATGATGGATCCGTATGCAAACTGTTTCATCTCAGCTCGCTTGCAATTGGTGAGCTAACTTTTAATGTTAGTAGTCACCGCGACAACCCAGTTAAAAACGGTCAGGCTGAGGCATTCAGTCGCAAGGATCAGGTGGTTCTTGCTGGCCTCATGGGGCGCTTGTACCCCAGCTGCGCGTGTGATGGTGAAGAGGATGGCTTTCAGCGTCAAATCCCGGATGGTGGTGATCAACACCTTTGCACTCTGTTGCCCAAATTGTGCTTCGGGGCACACTCGAGCTTTCACTTCACCAACCCTCTCTCCAGAAGGTCTACTACCTGTCAGGATAGGAACCTCCCCTCTCGGTGCCAATCTCGTAATGAAATACACATCAAAAACCTCAAGCTCCAAGATCTGATTCTGCAGACGAAACACTTGGTCGTCTACATCCCAAGCATCAATGATAAAATGCAGCAACTCAGGTTGCGCCCGCATGGATGATGTAAGGAAGAATTTCTTAAGGCCGCAGTCGCTCAGGGAATTCATGCACCCTTCATCCTCAATGGCTGAGGCATCAATAATTTCATGTTCTCACTCTTTCCATACTACCACCATTTTGACCGGTTTCCGGCACCCACAAGGACAAAATTGCCTTCATTAGAACATTAGCTAAATGCTAAACCAGAAAAAATTCATTTTGAACGGGAAAAAACATGGGAAAAATTAGGTCGTGCGGTTAGCGCAACTGTTCTTAAAACAGTCGCACTAATGGCGCGGCTCCTTTGGGTTTTTTACCCCATTAGTGCGGGTCTGCGCTGGATACCCGCGCTAATGGGGCGAAGCCCTAATTTTTCAATTCCCCCTTGCTGGGGCCCAATCAGGAACTAAATGAATTAAAAATGGTATGAAAATGGAGCTAAGGGAAGCGCCTCTTACTTGGAACTGACGAGGTCGCGAATGGTTGCCTGGATTGATCGCAATCGCCGCCTGAAGTTTGCCTCCCAAATGGACTCTTTTCACTCTTCAAGAGGTAAAATGGTAAAAGTAATTTTAATTTTACATTTTCACCCTATTTATAAGCTTTTAAACTCATTTTTGGTTTAAAAAGGTTATTTTTGAGTATCTTAATGTACTTTTGGTCGGAAATGGGTTTTACGTTTACTTCTTGTGCAGCGGCAGGTCTCTTGCACAGCTTCGACGGTGAAACGAGTTGTATTTTATACTTTTTCGGACTCGGTAAATACACGAAAAAGTCAATATGGAGTCATCTTTTAGCTCTTTTCTGACTCACTAAACGTGAAAAGATTGCCGAGTTATTCCTCTTGACTCGTTAAAAGTAAATAAGAGGCGGTCATTTTTAAGCTCTTTTTCCCGACCGCATAAAGCATGAAAAGATTGTCGGACCCTTGTTGTTTCAGGTTCGTTAATGGAAACGAAACGACGTGATATCAATCGCTCTTTTACTTTTTCGGATCGGTGTAACTACTTACGAAAAGTACTCCTCGCTCGTAATGACCGTGTGGTTCTTTCGAGCATAGTTTTATACTTTTTCGGGCTCGAGAGACACAACTCTACGAAAAAGGACACCCCTGGAGTTTTCTTTTCGCTGTCTTTTCAAACTCTCTAAACATGAAAAGGCGTCGAGTTCTTCCTTTTTTAGACTCGTTAAAACTTAATGACATCGGGTTCCGTCGAAATGATGCCCTTCAAGCATATGCTATCCCCGTCAAGCTTGCAATCCAAAATTAATCGGGGTACTCGCCAGAAATGGTGGGAGAAATAAAGGAATCATAATAGTCGTCATCGGCAGTATGTCGCTCTTGAACATGGCACTGTTTGCATTCGTGTCTGGGTGGGGAAATCTCATCTCCTCTCACATTTGCCTCCATGGGTTTGGGTTATCCTATTTGACCATTCATCTGCTCATCGTCTTGTCATCATGACCCCTGATCATTTGACCTCAAATAATGCCAAATCTGTCGTTGTGCCGCCGATATGTTCAAGAGAATTTGGCCTCTGCAAGAATACTCAACCTCCCTCTGATATCTCACACAAAACATATTGTCTCTTTCCGTCTCGTGTCGATGATGTGGGAAACATTATGGCCCACCTTCGACGAAAGATCACTT